>KK121575.1:43615-133664 GCA_000611955.2 Stegodyphus mimosarum | reverse complement strand
GGAAAATAAAAAGGAATTTTAATTACAGTTCTAAATAAATAGCCAAATAAATGTGAAATTCGTAACAATATTCTCTAAAACTTTAACGAATTTTTCATTAACAAACTCAAAGATTTCAAAGCCAGCAATACCAACGTTGTACAGAAAAACATTTTTATCTCCAGCGCGTGAGAGCGTGTACCTAAATTTCTAAAGATATGCTCAATTTAAAATTATTTTGCGATATTGCTGTTGAACTGAATTTTATGGTTTAAGTGCGAAGAACATGGTATTTAACAAATAAAGGTAACACACAGACTGTTAAATAAACGTCCCTTTGGACGTAATTTAAAATCTGAAACATTTCAGATTTTTTATTTTATTTATTTTTTTTTTATTTTAGGCTTTTCCTGCCTAATTATTTTGTTAAAATTGCTCGGTGATCTTATGATTTCAACCTGTAAGGATTGAAATTAGTGGAAGCACAATTTGATTTAATTTATATTCATATTTTTCCTTCTTTACACTTAATTTATTTTATGAATTGTGCATCTTTTGGCTCGGAAGCCGACATTTCTTTTTTTCATTTATAAGTGTACTAACAACCGGAAGAAGACATGCCGAGAAATGTAAAATCAATTTGATTTTATTTTTCCCTTTTTCATTCGAAGTGTTTTATTGTTCTATTTTTTTTTCAAATAATAAGTGGTAATTCGCATTTTTAACATTTTGCAGATTTTCGTAACAGTTTGAATGTGACATTTGAATTTGCTTCGAATTGGTTTTGATTTTAATTATTATTACCACTGAAAAACAGATTGTAGCTCGTAATTTGGGGTTTTGTTTTTAACTTTTTTTTCTTTAAATTTGTATAGAGAGAGATAGATACAAATAAAAATACAGGTTTATGGTCTCGTGGGATTAATTGACACTGGAAACAAAACCATAATCAAATCAAAAATTAACTATTTTATTTTAAAAAAATACTGTTTTGCTATTAAAAAAAAGTTACCTCTTACATTTAATTCCTCAAATTCTAACTTATTTATTGGTCTAATTTATTTAATTAAAAATTTATTAAACTCATCTTTTTTTTTATTAATTCACAACTTTAATTAGCCTACATAAACGGGTTAAATAGTTTTCTAATTTAAATGTCTAACACGCACTGAACTAACTGTACTTCTTTCCCACGTATCATCATCATCCACCCAATAACAAACTGCAGTCTGAACGTAAAACTATCGCCATCTGGTGGCAGCTAAAAGCACCTATTCGTGAAGTTATCGAGGAAATTAGCAAGTTTTTTCACTAGCAGAGGAATAAACGAATTTTGTCAGAAAATTTACGGCCAGATTTTATCCTCATCACTAACTGAATGAAGTAGGAATAGCAAAAATTTGATTTCCCATGTTAAATACAGAAAATTTTAGCATTATAGAAACATACAAATAAGATAAAATGAAATCGAAGTAACTATTTTTTATCACGTTATTTTATATGTGCACTTATAATTGTTCAAACTTTTAATTCAAAGGCTGTGTCTTGTTCACTAGGAAGCGATACCATCTTCAAACTATTCCTTTAGTCACGGTTAAAGTTCACATTCGTGACAAGAGAATAGCTCAAATTTCCATAATGTTCTCAGCAAAATGCTGGACAGGAAAGAGAAACATTTAAAAAGTGAAAAAAATAGTAATAATCATACCATGTAAATGATATTTAACCCAATGATTTTAGATCATCTTATTGTAATATTTTCGGTTTAATTTTTCAGTGTTAGAGACCAGTTCGGTAATATTTAAAACAGAATCGTGTTTTTCCTTAAACAAAACGTATTTATGTGTTTGGAGATAGATCAAACAAGGAAGTAAAAACTAATTATATTCCAGTTTATATCGGCATTTTCTCTACTCTTTGTTCTTTAATTAATAAAGCATACTAAAAATTAACTGAAAAAATGTCTACATATATTTTTCGAGTTTGAAAAGTAAGGGGCGGATGCCCTTCTAGAAATGGTGAAAGTGTTCCTTGGGCAAACAAGTCCAGAACCCCTACTGCATACAAATAAACAAGTAAAAGTAAATTTTATTAATACACGTTTTTACAATCAATGGAATCTTAATTATGCCAATTAATTGGAGGTGCTTATTCGACTATTGGCCCCCAGTCGATCCCTTGATCATCACAGATTTCTTTTAAAATTTCATCGATGATTCCCTAGGGTCAATATTTTTTAAAAATTTAAAGTAAAATAAAATGTTTTAAAACTTTAAAGGAAAATAAAATGAATATAGCAGTATTGAGTAGATTATCTTTTCAGAAATGAATATTTTAAAATACAGTTTATGCACTAGTATAATCCTTTAAATAGATATTTATACCAAACGTTCTACTGAATATTATAAATTTCTTTCTTTCGAATGGCTCATGGGGTAATGCTCTTCATTTCCGTGAAGATCGTACTTTCTCCATTATTTACTGCACACTCTAAAATTACGCTCCTTAGCCTTTAATCGAAAGCTCCATAGAAAAGTGCTGTTAATTAGCAAGGCGTATACAGTAATTCAGAAGATTTGGTGTCTGGAACGATAGCAAAAGAGTGTTAATTGGATTAGTTGACGAGCAACGCTGAGAATAAATTCCTATTTTCTTAAGTTTTTTCCCTCCTTCTAGAAATAATCAAGCACTTCAAAGAGGGAGGTTATAATTAGTTTGTCGAAGCACATTAATTAAGTGTAATAATATCATGCTATACATATGGAACATAGGATTTTGAGCTTACTCTTAATTTTTATTATGGGGAATTTTTCCTTACAGGTATTTCAGAGATATTGCATTGACTTGTACAGAGGCTGTGCCCAACCAGTTTATATGAATATAAAAGCAAGAATGATTAGAAAGCGATCTGCGCTGCAAACTGTGTGAATAGCTATTCATCGTATATACAATGCTCGACGTTGAAAATGCAACACCAAGAAGGAGTGGCCAGAAATTTATGAAATTTTAGAGTAGACGCATGTCACTGATTTATGCGAATGATGTGAAATGCGCTCCTCTCCGACGCACGTGAAATAAGATATAAAGGAAGGAACGTGCAGAATGGGCAATATTCGTGTCGTTATTTCTGCCAGACGAATTATCGAAGAAAGTTGGTTTTTGTCCCGGAGCATACGTGTAATAGGAGAGAATGTCAGGTCACCGTCAACGAAGGCACTTCCAGCAGATAGATGATTTTACGAGGGTTATGGTGATCGGACTGAGAAGGGCGGGTTGGTCCTTATGTCAAATCTCAGCTGATACCCGCATGGATGCGAGCACGGTGCATCGGCTATGGCGAACATGGTTGGAACAAGGGAATGTGGGAAGAAGGAGGGGTGCAGGTGCAGCCAGAGTGACGTCAGCACGCATCGACCGACGCATCCGACGACAAGCTGTGGTGGTCCCACAAGTCACTTGTACCGCGATTAGCATGTGCAAGATACCCTGGATGTTCCCATGTCGACGAGAACCATTTCCCGTCGATTGGTTGAACGTGGCCTGCCCTCACGGCGTCCGTTAAGAAGGCTGTCATTGACCCCACAGCATAGACGCCAATGATGCCTGACTGGAGCGATGTGGATGATAGAATGGCGAAACGTCGTGTTCTCAGATGAGTCACGCTTCTGTTTATCCAGTGACAATCGCCGCATTCGTGTGTGGCGTCGACGTGAAGACAGATCTAATCCTGCAGTAACTGTGGAACGCCCCACCGCGCGACAACGTGGCATAATGGTTTCGGGTGCTATTGCCTACGATTCCAGGTCACCTCTAATTCATATTTGACGGTCCAACGATACTTGGATAATGTACTGCGGCCGGTGGCAATATCCTACCTTCAAGGGATGCCTAATGCAATTTTTTAGCAGGATAACGCCCGACCACACAGTGCTCGCATCTGTCAACATGCTTTGCAAGGTATACAGATGCTTCCCTGGCCACCGTGCTCTCCTGACCTGTCACCAATCGAACATGTGTGGGATGTGATTGGACGCCGTTTGCAGACTCAGCCCCTGCCTCGTTCAGAAGACGAACTGTGGCAAATGACTGAAAGGGAATGGAGAGCGATCCCTCAGGACACCATCCGCACTCTTATTGACTCTATGCCTAGACGTGTTTCTTCGTGCATCGCTGTGCGCTGTGGTCCTACATCCTACTGAGCGGATTCCGTTCTCGCTCTGTATTCTGACTATCATTTTGAAGTAAAGATCACTTATTGCTGCTTGCTGTCTCTGTCTTTTTTCCAAATTTCATCCCTTTCTGACCACTCCTTCTTGGTGTTGCATTTTCAATGTCGAGCAGTGTATTATTTTTTCTCGACTGACAATACGGATTCCCTTTTCCATCTTGATATAAGTAAAATTTAAATTGCATGTATAAAAAGAAAATAATTTTAAGAATAATGTTATTATTATTTATACTTATAACAAATTATTCCGCTCGTATATTTTAAAAGTAAATCTTAATTTGATTTAATTAAATTTTTTCAAATGTTTGAGATTTTTCCCCTTTTCTTCTTTCTTTTGATTCTATCATGTCCACAGATATGCAAGTGTAACGCATGTAGAGGGTATCCCATAAATTTATACTTCAAAACGAATTATATAGTATCAATAAACTGGCTTATCAAAGGGTGTATTAATACTAGAAACATGATTGATGTTGAAATACAAAAGGCGATAAGATTTTCTACGTCTAAATAAAATTTTCCCCAGCAGAAATTCTTCATCAGCCTCTTGAAAATGTAATGTACTAACACTGTGTCATGTAAACAAATCTAATTTCATTTCTCTGAATTCGTTGAAAGTAGGACAGATGTATAATAGGATCAACTATCTAGTCAACATCAACTATCTAGTCAACATCAACTATCTAGTCAACATCTATAGCAAACAATGTTCACCTTGTTGAAGCTGTGATTCAAAATGTTCATCCCATTCGACTTAGCAAAATTGTTAAAGATTTGAACATTTTGTTGCGCAGTATGCGTATTATTATTACTTATGAGCAACCGGACCACCGGAAGACGTGTTCTTGCTAGACGCGTATGCAGTTCACAAACAATCACAAATATGTGTGGATGGGATTATTTCTCATGGATTTCATGCGGTTTAATGCGAAAATGTTCCCTTTCTTCACACATATTGTACATGTTGTTCTAGAGGATAAAAAATGTGGGAGTTTTGTGACAGCATCAAATATCCTTGTCATGGAAACAACCATCATCACCCATTTCCAAGAAATCTAAAACAGCTCAATCGGCATAGAAAAAAGTAGGGTTATTATTTAAAATCATTAATAGAATGCAAACGAATTAGATTTAAACTGAGGTTTGGGGATTGTTTTTAGCCGGCGCGTCCAAGTTACGTTCAATTCCTACCAGCGCTGATAGTTGTAATTATTCAGAGTTGCGTTATATTGTTGCCGATATCTTGATTTTGATGCTTCGGTTAGAATTGCTTAGTTAGCTTCGAGTTTATTTAAATTGTGTTATCTTTGACTACCAGTTCACGTTTCAACGTGAATTTGGCTATTCTGTTTAGTTACATCACAACGAGAGCTGGTTGATCTTGTTAGCACGAGAAAATTCTTTTATGTTCTTTAAATAAAAAAGTTATTCCCGCCTTTTTATGACTTGTAGTTACTTCAGACCTAACGATAATTCAGTTCATTTCTGATGCCATTATTAGTCCAAGCAAAATCCCATAAAGTTACAATCATGGTCTCTCTTGGAAGCTCAAGGTCGTGCCGCTAGTTGAGTTCCTCACCAGGGAAGCAGAGTGGTTGTGAATATTGCCAGTTATGGCTGCGTAAATTCGCAGACAGCGTCCAAGACTTCAAACAAAAGGTATCTTACTGCTGCACGACAAGACGCTATTGACACACAGCCATCATTACGCGGGACTGATTTAAGGCGCTTACGCCAGATGCTACTGGATCATTTTTTCTATAACCTGGACCTGGCACTCAGTGAGTTCCATCTCTGAGAGCAGAAGTACGTCAAAAGCAAATGATTCAGAATCATTTTCAACAAGCCATTAAGACGTGTCTTGACGTTCATTTCTTCGATACCAACATGGATGATTTGGTGTACCTTTGAAAAACATATTTGGACAAGCATGACGATCAGTTGAAAAGTAATGCTTACCATTTATTCCCTTACTACTGAATATTCGTCTCAGTAGTAATAAATAATAAAGTGGAGTAAAGTTTGTCGCTGAAAGGGCTTATCTTATTATTTGAATAATTCCTTTCGTAGTACATACAATAGAAAACATACTGGGAAGTAAAAATCATCAGATGGGTTGAGTAATCGAATATCTGATTCAGCTTCTTATCTTAATAAAACTGAAGAGAATAATAAATATTTTTTACCGATTTGCTGCAAGAAAAGTTATCATTAACACAACATTTACAGCTTGGAAATGGAAAATAAAAGCATGAATCCACAGCACTGGAATTCTATATTAATAATGATTAATGTCTTCGAAAACTTGAAAAAACATAATCCACACTTTATTCTCCCTTTGGAGAAAACGTATATAACTTATAGATATTATACCAAACGTTATACTGTTACTGTAACAACTAAAGAGAGAGAAATAGTAGAACCGTTTAATATACTCTACGGTCAATTAATCACGGAGTGTGGAAGATTTTACTCTTGGAGTGTTTACGGAGTGTGGAAGATAAACTGTTGCTATATTTCAAACAATAAAGTCTTTTACAATCTATTGAGTAACAATAAAATATTACGCTATTTAGCACTGACCAATTACTTATATATATTCCCTTTAGTTCTCCTCTGTCTTATTTATTTGCTAAAATAATTTATTTTCTTCCAGCGCTGACTGTGGTATTAGAAATAGTTTTATTATCTATTGATGATATATGATTATTTTTCTAAAGACTGATTAAGCTTCTATAAGCGAAAGTAAACTTTGCTAAGGATTTAATCTCCTATTATTAATATCTGACAGGCTATAATACTCAAGTTCTCATTCAAATGCGTTTCAAAATTAATGGTAAATGTAACTTAATGAAAGTAGAATGTCGAATGTAAATCTTCATTAAGAACATGTTGAATATTATTCAGGTTAAAGTCAGCATTAACTATTTATTTGTCTGTTTTGCTTTAAAAATCAACATTTTCTGCATTTAAGAAATAAAATTAAAAATAGCATAAGAACATAAACATTTATTTAAGGTACAAAATAGAATAGTCACTATATTTTGAAATTGTTGTTGCAGTAGAGCTTCGGTATCCTGCATTTCGATAAGTCGAAATTTTCGATGTTTTTGCTTAACGAAATGCATTAAATTTTAATGTTAAAATCCGATTTCTTTCATTCGATGTGTCAATGTATTTGAAATAAGAACATTGTTCAATGATTCGAATTATTTTTTTTTGTATTTTTTCTTGATAGCCAATGTTCGATGCTAACCCCGAAACATTTGGCTGCAAAAATATTACAGATAAAAACTTAAGAGGAAAATATAGTCGAAAAACGTCCTGATGGAAAATAAAACAACAGCAAAATTTCACCAATTTTTAGATCATCGTCGTGTCAAACATGGTACTAAAAAATAAATTATCTTGTCGAACATCGTATAACGATCATCGCAGACAGACGTTTATGGATTTTAAAATTTTCTAGCATATATTCGTTTTCATAATATACAATGATATGTCAGCTGAGAAGAAATGAAGATTATGTCGAAAAATAAATAGAAATTAAACTACGTGCAGTAATCAACTGTATTTTTTGTGATACTGTACACATACTTTTTGTGAAAATATATGAATAGTTTTCATAAAAAGGCAAATTCGTCTTCTTTACTCAGTATTGTTTTCATCTGCAATGTTTTCTTGCCATACGACAATTTTATTCTAACGTTCAAATAATAACATGTATTTTTTGTTGCCAAAAAAATTGTTTTTCAATTTCTTTCTTGATCTGAATTTTATTTTCTAAGTATTTTTTAACTTTTTACAGTTGATATTGGTTGTTATGTGTTATATTGTGCGAGCTATAAGTGCGAGCTACGTGTTCATGGATGCTTCTTTAAATAATCACTTCTGATGAGTAGAAAAAAACTGAAAATTCACTGTAATTAATAATAATACACAGCAAAATACTAAATAGCTGTAAGTAGCTCAAGGAGAATGTATATGTAAGGAAACTTCCTAATATACGAGGAATATAGTACCTATACCACTTATAGAGTAAATTCTAAAACGCAATTGAGCAAACTTTCTTTGAACGACAGTCTTTCAGAAATCACTCGGAAAAAGTTAACAACTGACTGACTACTGGTTGTCGGAGCCGTGTTTGATGGTTAGCTTTCTGGAAGCTTTGGGGTAAAATCGCTCGTAAAGCTTCAAAAACGTGTTTAACAAACCGGAAGCTCCCCAGTGAGCCAGAAATTTCCAACCTTTGCGTACTTGGCAACCTAAATTGTTGTCAAGGTCTGTTAGAATCATTTCTGCCTACTTGCTTGGTTCTAGTTGATCTGTTTTCACAATTTAAACTTTATTAGATTCAGAATCAGAAGATGTACAATTTTATACATGAAATAAACTCTGATATGCAAAACACATGACCACAAATTTAATTACACAAAAATACACCTTAAAATTATTAGCCAAAAGGACAAATAAATAAATAAAACAATAAAATATTTTATGACAATAACAATACACAAAATCAAATGGATTTAAAGATTTAAAGAAATTTACAGCGTCGCCCTCTCTTTAAGAACTGCAGTCCCGGGCAGTGCAATCTCCAAGACTAGGCACATGTAACCCTCATTTTCATGCCACTTTAAGTTTAGAAAAAGAAGTTATTTGTATGTGCACCGTTACGTCGTTTAGTGTCTTGATCACACGGAAGGGTATTCATCAAAGAAGTCTATACCTTTAATAAGACCACCTCGATAACTCTCGGAGTTCCACAAACAGACTTGATCTCTTTCCTTGAATTCCCTGAGCAACTGGTTTAAAGCATTTCCCAACTGATGAGACTATTAAATCCATTTTTGTGATAGAGCCACTCGTCATAATAGCCTTTTTGTTTAAGACGCGAGGAGTCACTAGAAACGAGCGTCAATTCTATAACGTTTCAATTTTTATATCGTCGATATCGTTTTGACGTTCTGTAAAGAACGTCAAAACGATACAAGAACGTACAGAAAAGCGCTCTGGCTATCCCTTTTGTCTGGAGTGTCTATTAGAATGCTTAAGAAAGCTGTTGTTATCTTTAAATCTTTAATAGAACCATGCAGTTATTCTTAAACTAATTTCAATAATCATATTAATTATTCTTAAACTAGTTTTAAAAATCATTGTACTAATATATTTTAAGAATCATATTGATCAGTCATTACCACAGTTTGACACCTAGAAGAAAGCGAAGTAATACTTGAAATGCAAATCCTCCGCCAGGTATAAATTTGGCAGTGTGATGATTGTAAAACACAGTCGAACCCCACTATAACGAACCCCGGCTCATTACGAAAACCCGGAAATAAATTTAAAAAAAAAATCCTGTTGAGTTTCATACAGACTTAGCAGTATTTAATATTGTTACAGCGAACATCCAAGAGTGTGAGCTCGAATGCAACTAGCTGTGTGGATAACCGATTAAAACTTTTTATTTTGTATTTTGCATATTTTTTGGGAATTTTTGCAAGTTTTAAGAGAAAAATTGCTAATATTAATATTAATTCTCAAATAACTTTTTATCAGAAACAAATACCGCATTACCGACTGACTAATCAATCAGTTTCGAGGGAAGATGGATAGGGTTCAATGAGGTCCGGGGCCTCTGGTGGTAACACCACTTCTCCTATGTAGACAGAACTCAAATCAAGGCTAAGGAATCTATTTATGAAAGAAATTTTGAAATTTTCGCTATTCAGGTATGGAATAAGTAGTAACTTGTATGAACTTCCGGTTTTTATAGTGATGCTTCTTTCAGGCAATGAACCTTTTTATCCTAACCGGTATTTTTATTTAAATATAAATGTTATCCAAGTTCTAGTCTCCGAACAAGGGATTTTTATTCTTTAGGTCTTTTGCGAAACATAGAAGATTCCTTTTAATGTTACTGAAATTGAATCTTTGCGTTGCAAATATATATATATATATATGTCTACTGTTTCCAAGACGTAATGTCTTGGAGAAATGACTCTTTTCTCATTGGATATTGGATGAGACACCTAAGTGATGAAGTGTTGTTGTTGCTAATCCCCTTGGGGCAGGAAAGCCTACACCAAGTCCAAGAGACCCTGCCGCACAAGTAAATCACTGACGCCATCCTGCTCAGCCGACAGCTGTCTCAGGGAGACGGCTATACAATCCAGTAGGTGAGCGGGAGAAGCAGGAAGGGAATAGGCACACGAGAGGAAAGTCCTTCCTCCCCCCGCCGCTGAATTTCGAAGATGCCCGCTTCTGAATCTGGCCATTTTCCAGATCATGTTCGCTTTATTTTTGCAGTACTAATGTATTTCAGCTGGGCTTAAATCAGTGGAAGTGGGTATAGGGAAGGTGACGAAGTTATCTCTCTTTTCTGTCTTTTCTTGAAAAACCAAAACTCTAATATATTCTTTGATTAAACTCTCTGCACTCTGTTTCTGTGTCAAAATTCATCCACATGGCTAGCTGTAAAAGTAAAACGAAGCCATGGCCAGCTGTAATCCACATGGAGAGCTGTAAACCTTCTGCACTGAAAATAAGGTGAACACTATTTAAAAAAAACATAGAATGGATGCAATCGATATCTGCCAAAAATACAGTTTATCCAAACTATAGTTGATACCATATAAATAAATCGATACTCTATAATATTTGCTCAAGAAAAATATTGTGTATGAGAGAAACTTTGAGAATCATGCGGCATAGCGATTTTGAAGAAGCTTTACTAAAAGAGTTCGCGATTCAAATAGGACGTTATTCTGCCAGTATCTGAGCGAATGCTTCAGAAGAATGAATTTACAAACAATTTGAAGGGGATGAGTAATAGTGAATAGCAAATTTAGTAACTGTATGTTATAAAAATTAGAGTTAAATCTTAATACGATTTTTTAATCGCAACTTTTTATTCACTTCTAGCAGTCTAATCTTCTAGCAGTGGATCTAGTAGTCTTTATCAGTTTCTTTCCTGTACTCATCAGTTAATTTTTACCTGTTTTGGGGAAAATCATCATTTTTTATCAAATCGGATATAGCGAACGAAACTTCCACTAGCTTAAATTTCGTTATAAGGGGTTCGATTTTATTTAGAAAAACAGATTATAATACTAGAATGGTGTAACATGCGAGCATACAGTCCAGATATTTTGCATTTTATTCATAAATACACTCACGTTTGTGAAAATTGCAACACCAAGAAGGAATCGTCATAATTGAATGCAATTTAATACACAGTTGAGTGGTAGTGGTACAGATAAATGATTAAATGTTCAGAGCAAACAAACAAGAACAAGAGATCAGAATCAGTATTTTGTGTGGCCACCACGCGCCGCAATAAGTGCTGCTACACGCCGTGGCATGGAGTCAAACAAAGTTTGAATGTCTGACTGAGGAAGAGCATTCCATATCGTTTGTACGCGTACCCAAAGTTCGTCTGCAGACGCAACAGGACGAGGATCACGAGCAAGACGCCGACCAATGACATGCCACACATGTTCTATTGGCGACATATCCGGGGAACACGCAGGCCAAGGAAGAAGCTGTACCTGCTGCGCTGCAAAGAAGGATTTAACAATCCGAGCAGTATGAGGGCGGGCATTGTCCTGTTGAAATACAGCGCCTGGCAAGCTTTGAAGGAAGGGAACAGCTTCGGGCTGTAGAACTTCACGGATATACCGGTTGCTGTTCAGATTGCCCACAATTCGTAGCAATTGAGATCGTCTATGATATGCTATGGCGCCCCAGACCATAACTCCGGGTGTTCGTCCACTGTGGCGTTCGATAATGCACTCCGGAAGGTGGCGTTCACCGGCATAGCGTCTGACACGAATGCGGCCATCATGGTACCACAAATTAAAGCGGGATTCGTCAGAAAACACGACATGCTGCCAATCAGCACGCCAGTCTCTATGCTGATTGGCCCATTGTAGCCGCAGGCGGCGATGGTCGTGCGTTAGGGGGATCCTGTATAAAGGAGTCCGTGCGCGCAGTCCACACTGCAGCAGACGTCTACGAATTGATGAAGCACACAATGAAACACCTGTAGCTATTGACCACAGTGCTGCCAATTGTCTAGAGGAAGCTGTACGGTCCGTCCGCGCCATGCGGACCAGGTGTCTATCATCGCGAGCTGACGTCACATTTCGGGGTCCACTCCCGGATTTCCGAGTTGTCCGACACTCGTCCGTCCACTGCTTCCAAACGCGCATCACTGTGCTGCTGTTACGCTGCACACGAGAGGCTACTGCACGATACGACAATCCAGCTTCACGAAGGCCGATGATTCTCCCTCGTTCAAACTCTGTAAGTTGTTCAAATCTCGCTCTCTTTCGTCGACGAGGCATAAGTACAGATTGAGTTAACGTTTAGCACTAGCAGATAACCACCGATAACCATACACGCCTCGCTACAGCCGTCTATTTATTCGGATCCATCAGCCGTTCAGAGGGCGCTGCTGAGCATACGCATGCGCTACGGATTTGCAATTCTAATCATTTGTATATCATGCGCTGCTTTGCATTTCCTGAAAATTTCAGCTCACTCGCGTAAGTCCTTCATGGTGTTGCAATTTTCACAAACGTGAGTGTATATCTATAATTTACGCCGAATTTGTTCACTTCTTATTGTTGACTTCTTTGTTCACTCATATGCATAGAAAACCTCATTCTAGCCTCGATGCAAATGACTATTTTGTACCAAGATTCGTAACATAAACTCTAAAGAAACCAACTTTATTGATAACAGTAATTCTAGAGGTGTTCATAAAAATTAACTAGATAATATATAAATTGCATGAGTAGATGTAACATCACTATAAAAGCTATAAATTATTGAACTGTAGTCTTTTTAAATCACTTAACTAAACAATGCATAAAAGTTTTACGCTCTGTTAAATGGTAACACCCCTGAAGATGAATGTTTGGTCAGGCCTCCTGAATGATAAATTAGAGACCTTTCAATTCTTAATATGGAAACACTTGTCGGGTCGCGTAAGTGGTTAAAATATTCAGAACTCTTAGTATATTATTCAGAACTTAAATTTCTAAAATGGAAGTATCGCAGCCATGCGAAAGGCGTGAGGAGAGAGGAAGAAAAATTAAAACAATGAAGTAATTGATATGTAAGGTTCTTATGTTTAACTAACAGTTATTAAGGTTTTCTCTTTATAAGGTATTTCTCCCGCCTCCTTAGCATGCCTCGCAGTGTAATGGTCAGCACACTCGGCGCGTATTCGCAAGGTCCGAGGTTCCGGTGACGGCATTGCTCATTTTTCATGCTTCCTGCTTCAAAATAATCATAATGCCTACTGTGGCACCCAAAATATAAAAGGTGGTGGATGATGATTCTTCACCACCAGCATGTGGCGAATGGGTCCCTTAATCCCCAGTCGCCCTTTAAAAGGGAGAGTATATAAGATATCTCTCCACTTTCTTAACATGTCTTTGTGGTATAGTAGTCAGTACGCTCTGCGCGTATTCGAGAAGTCCGAGGTTCGAGTCCCGGCGGCGAGGACACTGCTCATTTTTCACGTCTCCAGTATCAAACATTCCAATGTCTCTACAACTTTAACTTATTCTTCCTGTATTTTTCACTAGAAGAAAAATTAGCTTGTAGTGTATTTAAGTTGAGGGCATTTGCAACTTAGAAAATGTTTCTAGCATTCGCATAGAGTTATTGGAATTCTGTCAATTCTAGCTAAATGTAATTGTCTCCGCTTTGCGTTCTCTTGCAGCCGATGCTTTAAACTTGAGCTCCGGTAAATTATTTGAGCCAGCTTGTAGCTTACAATTATTTGAATGTTGTAGTTATTAAACTGTGTAGTCTTAAACCACCTTCAAATTTATTTGGCTGTTATTATTTAATTTACATCGCCACAAAAAATGGTTATCTGTAGAGCACGAGCCCAGAACCTAAACTCAATATCACTGCTAAAAAGACCACTGTCTGTCTCTTGTCAACAGATAAGAAGCATAGATATTTGACGAATCAAAAATTATATATTGAAGACAAATACATGTCGAAGACAAAATGCCCAAAATACTTAGCAATCACTTTAGATGCAGATTTGAGATTGACTAAGCGTGTCAAGACTTGTACTGACAGAGCTAGAGATTTGAAAAGATTAAGAATCATTCAGTCTTTGCGGAATAAAGAAAAGCTTTTCCCGGAACACCTAGACCACTATACACCTCTCTTATTAGACTGATCATGGAGTCTTCTTCTCTCATTTGGTATCATGCTTCTCGGACTGTCGTGGGAAAATTAGAAAGTGTCCAGACAAAGGTGGCAAAAATCATTACCAGTGCACCGTCTTCCACCAATAATTTAAAAGTAATTCAGGAATGTGACTCGAAAGCCTCGAAAAAGGGAAACAGTATAATGTAATAAAATTTACAAACAAAGCAAGAAGCCAAGTACCAGAGGAAATCGCTAAGGAAATCTTTGAAAGCTATAATGGCAACACTAGACTGAAAAGTCCGTTTCCTATCCAATTTGACAAAGATATTAGAGCAGTTCTTGGTCTCGATTACAGCAGATTTTTCATCTTCCAAGAGCCACATTTCCTTCCAGGCTTCATATGAGCTCTAAAATAGTACTCAGAGTACTCAAGTTACTAGAACCATGCAATAAAAAGGAATTGATTGATCAGGATCGTTGATCATTATCCGAAAAAAAATTTGTACGCACTTATACATGATCATAGAATGACTAATGGAGGTTCTGGATTATTTCTGACTACCCCAGACGATGCTACTTATTAAAATAAAACTGACGCTGGAGCCATGTCTCTAACTTTATGTGCTAGCGGAGGCACTTGACATGTATAGATCCCTTTCAATTTCTGAGCGAGCAAAAGGACTCGTTATCTTCTATGACTCAAAGGCAGCTGTTCAGGCAATCCTAGATGGTAGCTTCCTGATCACCAATGGGATCCATTTTCACCTAAACGAGCTTCAAGAGTTACTCAAGCACAGATAAATTGAAAAAAAGGCTCAAAATATCAGCAATAATAATAACATAAATGTCACCTTATCCTATCGGAAGCATATACCATGTTCAACTACAGTTTGAAGAAACAATTAATTCCAATAAAACAGCAACTCCATAACATCAATGGTGATCGACTTATAACTAAAACCATAGTCAAGCTCAGAACTGGTTTCAAAATTGATAGAAATGGTAAAAAAAACCTACAGAGACTGTGAAAACTGCCAGAACACAGAACTGACAACAGCACACATTTTTTATTGTCCGACCTTTCTTGTTGAACTGCTAAAAGTTGGGATTTTGTTTAAGAGGCCGAACCTCTATGATGATAACATTTTGCATTTCACCAGCGCTGTCATCTTCGTCCATGGAACTAATGGAATAGGCTTTATCACAGACATGATAACAATAACAGCAGCAGCGAGCCGTGCCCTTTATGTTAAGAGTTAAGCTAATCCAACAATTGTATCTCAAATTATTTTTATGTATTTCAGTTTTGTAATTTCTCAACTGTGTCAAATTCATCATTAGCACCTCGTATCAAAAACGGAGGGCTGGGCTACGTCTATGATGCTAATACTTTCGTTAACGACTATTGAAAATGGTGCAATGGTGTATTTTTTTCATTTAACTAGCATTGTATATCACTACAGGTTTCGTTTATAGGTTCCGCTACTGTGTTGATTGGCAAATTAATATTTTTAAGCTATTGTTAATTTTCGTGACTAAGAAGTTCAGCAGATTTAATCAATTACTATTTAACGAATTCACCATCAATAAATGGCTTTACTCTTTTTGCAGTGGTGTGTTGCAGCTGTTGCTTCACTAGATTTATTTTCTTCCGTAAAAACATTTTGTTATTGTTGTAAGCCAGATTTTAAGAAGTGCAACTTTTCTTCCTTCACTTTACCTTCCCACGTTTCAAATTTTCCTTCTGGTAATAGTAGCGTAACCTGTATTTTTTTGGAACTGATATTCTCTTATTACAAATACAACATACAGTTTTATTGTTCATAACACTACAAAAATTTGGAGTTTCCCATTGATCTTGAAAAACACATCCTTCTTCTGACGTTTTTCTTTTACTCTATGTTAAAGGCATGGCTTGTAACTTTATAAGGTTTCTCCTTCAATCTCTTGACCTTCTTCGTGAGCATAAACTGTGAAACCTTATGTGGAGGACAGTGAGCAGATCTAGGCTATGTCCTTTAGTGTTGAGGGCCCACCAGCGGCCGAGCGGTAAAGACGCTGAACACTGGTAGTTCGGTCCGAGGTTCGAATCCCGCGAACGGGCTGGCTGCATGGGCGTTTTCGTGGTTTTCCCCATGTGTAACGTGTATACGAGCCAGTTTCCCTTAGAAAGTCCTCCACGAAGGCATCCCTCCCTTTAGGCAGATAGCCCTCGTGTGCTTTGCCATAATTAAATAACCTAACCTAACCTAACCTTTAGTGTTGAAGAACTACAAAGTCAGAAGGAGGGTTTAAAAGTGACCCTTTAATTCAAATATTTACAACTCTTCAAATTGAGAGTAAGCCACTACTCGGGCTGAACTAAAATAATATGAAAATAAAGTGTGTTAACAAATTCAATTCCCTAACTTAGCTTAAATAGGACGGCGAGGGAAGCTTAACTCTTAGTGAAATGCAATTATGCGAATTTCACTAGCAAACACTGGTATAATTGCAAATGCCTATGAAGGCGAACTTTCAGTAGACAGAGGAAATCTTTGCGCGCACAGCCTGACGGCGATAAATCCAAGGCTCTCCTTTTCCCCTCGTTAACTCCTGCCTTTTAAACTGCTAACAGATATATGCGATTTACATAAATATCTCACTCGCGCTAAATTCGGGCAGCAACTGAAACTTTGAGAATTCGATAGGAAAGTTCAAACTAAAAATAATTTGGTTAATTAAAATAATGAATGCTACATCTTTGCTCCCAGAATTTAGTAGTCTGAAACTAAGTAGCCTAAAATCGGCTTTTAGTGAAGATGCTAAATTCTAAATCTAAATTTTCCTTCCTATTCGCCATCCTTTACAATTGTAAGTTTTAAATTTAGTTTAAATCTCTGTTTGTGTCTTAGATATTTTAACATAGAATATCTTTTTCCTTCTTCACATCAAAAAGATCCATCAGGAATTTGGCTTGACTGATACTAGTCTGGTTCCTTCCAATCTGGAAGGAAATAAATTTTAATTTCATGTTATAAGTACATTTCACCTGAAAAGTACAACATTCCCTTCCTCTGATGCTTTCCGTAATGACTTTTATTCGCGCTTTAGGTATTCGCGTTTTTTAATTTCTATTAGCGCTTTTCGCCAAACGCATTCATTTTACACTCATTCATTTTTAAAACTTCCCCCTTGTTCTCTGGCCAAATGTAGTGTTTGTGAAAAACACGCAGTTTTACTTTGTCAAGTGTTCACAACTACCACCTGACTTCAATTCTATTGGGGTTAATTCTTCGACTTTCAAGACCTCAGACCTCCCCTAAAACAAATCTGAAATGCCCTGAGGTTCTAACATGAAATGAACTTTAAACTTTTGTGTGAAACCAGAGAACACTACGTACAACATTCAAACATTTCAATTGCATTTCATACATATAATTCATTCTTTCAATCTTCAATTCAAATTTTCTTTAAATGCTCATTGCGTTAAATAACACTTATATATTCACTTTCTAATTTAGCGCGCTTTACGCTTTTACATTACATTTTAATTTTAACTTGCGTATCCTTTACGCTTTTCCAAAATATTCGATATAAACAAAACCAGTGCTTAAGGCTTACAACAAATCATGCATTACATAGAAAACAGTTTTACATTAAATGCATTCATTATTTATACATAGAAAAATATAATACAACAGTTTTGCTATACAACTTACGTACTAGTTGCTTTTAATTAACACAATTCAATTTCCTATTTACAGAGAGTCTTTTGACTAAAATCGATGAATCCCATGTTCTGGATTACAAAGAACATTTCACGAAGTCTCACAGTTTTTCAACTGAACTCTCGAATTTCTTCCGCTGCATAATTAAGTTGTTCCTTCAAGCGTGTCCTTTACGCTTTCGGCAACCGGCTTTTGACTCGGGTAACTTCCCTTTTAAATCTGCAACTTGCACTTAAATCAGAAACATAACTGTGTGAATTTTAAAAGAAAATAAAGAATCTACTTATCTTTCTGCCAGTCTTTTAGGCGTTTTTTTGTCCATTCCTGAAAGGTTGGATATACTGTGGCTTGGGCTATTCTTTGCTTGTTACTCCTAGATTGAAACTCTGGGGCTGCCTTTCGTTTGGTCGATCTTCTTTCCTCCAGAAACACCTTGTTGGGACGAATGGTGGGTGGCGCTTTCCGTTTGTGCTGAAGTCTTTGCTCCCTCTCCAGACTGGCTCGTTCCTTCTCCTGCACTCGTAGGCTCCTTCGTTGTGGGTTGGCACCTTCGGCGGCTCGCTTCTCGCCGTTCTGTTCCCTCCGTAGTGGTGGAGCTTTCATAGTGTTTTCATTTGGACGTTCCTTCCTTAGACGCTTTGGTTGCTGAGACTGTTGCTTAGCGTTTGTCCTTTTTTCTTTTTGGGGTGGTCTTTTCTTTGGCTGCGGCTTCCTCTCTTCTGGTAACCTCCTTTTCAAACTGGGTTCTCTTGTTTTTGAGGGACCTGGTTGGGGCTCTTGAATCTTAGAAAAATTCTGTGAGGCTGGACCCTGCAACATGTCTTTCAAAATATTATTATTAGCTCTTCGATAATAATGTTTAATTTGATCGAAATTTGCCACAGTCTCTTCGCCCTTCTCATTCTTTAAATATGCACGGCATTCAACTATTCTTGTAATTTCAAAAGGACCATGCCATCTTGGGCAAAATTTTGCGACCTTATCTTTTGCTGCGCATGAAAGTGCGTGGGCTTGTTTCAACACCTCCTCCCCCACTTTATATTCTACGGTTCTTCTTTTTGAATCGTAGTAAATCTTTTGTTTCTTTTGCGCTTCCCGGGAGCACTTTTCTGCCTCCTTCAACATTTTTTCTATTTCACCCATTTGAAATTCCGGCGCTCTATCTTTCACATAAAATAATTTATCTAAGGGGGTCATTATCTTCCTGCCCAAAAACAATTCGGCGGGGGATTTCTTCGTTGTCTCGTGCTTAGCCGTTCTGAGGGCGAATGCAAATTCTTCGACGCAGTCATCCCAGTTAGAATGGTGCTTTTGCACATAATTTCTAATCAATTTTACAATATTCTTATTTACCCGTTCCGCTATATTTGATTGTGGGCGGTAGGGTACCATTTTCATATGCTTAATGCCCAACTTGTCACACATCATTTTAAATGTACTGCTTACAAACTGGGGACCATTATCGCTAATCACCCTCGCTGGACATCCATATCTTAAAATATATTTGTTCAAAAACGAATCTGCAACGACTTTTGCTGAAGCCCGCTTAAGTGGTATCAACTCAACCCATTTACTGAAATGATCCACAATGACTAATAAAAATCGTGCCTTATTTACATGACTCCTGGGGTAGGGGCCTAAGAGGTCAATACCAATTATTTCATTGGGGAACCTAGACTCAATACTAGTTAATAACCCGGCCGGGCGGAAATTTACGTCATTATTTATCTGACACGTGTGACAAGTCTGGCAGTAATTTTTAACTATCTTTTGTAATTGCGGAAAATATACCGCCTCGCGTACGCGTTGTATTGTTTTTCTAATTCCAAAATGGCCCGAGACAGGCGAATCGTGGAGCTCTTGCAAGATACTTAAAATTAATTTGGCCGGGATGACTGGTCTGTATTCACTATTTTGATTCGTAACTTTAGTATAAAATAAGAGACCATCAATGATTTCATAGTTCTGTGCTCTGCTTCGTATTGCATTAATGTCTATATGCTGGAAGTTATCTGGGTCTTTTAAATAATTATAAATATTTCCGAATTCGGGATCCCTAGCAATTTCTTCTATTACAGTCTCTCGAGAGTCAATGACCTTTGCCTGAAGCATCGCTATTTTTACTTTCTCGCCGTTCTCGTCTAACTTTATTCTAGATAATGCGTCGGCCACTACATTGTCTTTTCCCGGTGTGTGTTTGATAATGAGATTAAATTCTTGCAACTTTAGGGTCCACCGAATTAAGCGTGGCGAAAGATTCTTTCCTGAAAATAATCTGGTAACTGCCGCATGATCTGAATATACTGTTACGGGAGAACTCCCAAAATATACACAAAATTTTTGAACAGCTGCGAGCACTGCTAAAGTTTCACGCTCCGTTGCCGAATAATTTCTTTGCGTATCATTCAATGTACGACTAAAAAAGGCAATCGCTTTTCTATTTTGTGTTAACACGGCTCCGATTGCGTAATCTGATGCGTCTGCATAAATTTCTAGACCCTTGTCTTTCTCTGGGAACTTTAGAACCGGTGCATTAATTAAAGATTCTTTTAACTTCTCAAACGCGGCGTTTGCTTCTGAAGACCACGCAAAACGAACTCTTTTCCTTCTCAACTTTAACAATGGTTCAGCAATTTCTGCGAAATTTTTAATAAAAATTCTATAATATGAGCACATACCCAAGAAAGTCGCTAACTTTTTGGCTGTATTCGGAATTGGGTAATTTTTCACTGCTATAACTTTAGATTTATCTGTTTCGATCCCCCTTTGAGAAATTTTGTACCCTAAATATTTGAGTTCTTTTGCCGCGAATTTACATTTCTTAATGTTCACTTTAAGTCCTGCATCTTTCAAAAGAGTAAAGACTTCTCGAAGGTCTTTAATATGTTCTTCCAGCGACTCTGAAGTAACAATTATATCGTCAAGATAAATAAATGTACTTTTTCCTATTACCGGCCTTAAAATTTTGTCCATGCACCTCTGAAACGTGGCCGGGGCTCCCGACAATCCAAAAGGCATACGCAAAAAGCCATATGTACCGTATTTTGTTATGAATGCTGTTTTGTGAACATCTTCCGGCTTTATGCTTATCTGAAAATATCCGGATGTCAAATCTAGCGTGGTTATGTATTTTGTTGATTTAATACTTCTTAGAATTTCATCAATTACCGGAAGTGGGTAAGTTGGAAATTTTGTTATACTATTAAGCTTTCTGTAGTCAATAGCGAACCTGTACCTTAATGGATCAGTTAACGGCAAATCATTATTTTTCTTACATAAAACCACCGGACTCGCATATGCACTAGAAATAGGAGTTATTATTTTGTTTCTTAACATTTCATCAATATGGTATTTTATTATTTCCTCCTTAACTTTGTCGTACTTGTAAGGACGCTGACGTATAGGTTCATCCGTAGTTAATTTAATTTCGTGTGCTACGATCTGGGTGAATCCTGGAATATCATCAAATAAATCAGCGAAATTACTTACCAATTCCCGAAACTTGTCCTGTTCTTCGGGCGTTAGATGGCTTAAATCCACTTCAGGGGGAGGTGTTGATTTCTTTTTAACTGGGTCCATGGTTACTTGCAAGGTGGAGTTTTCAAAATCGATTTTCGCATCCACAGCTGCAAAGAAATCTGTTCCTAAAATAACCGATGCTTGGAGGTTCTTCACTACAAGAAACATAATTTTTTTTTGTTCTTCGCCGATTTTGATGTACAGCTCGATTTTTCCCATGCATTGACACGTTTTTCCTTGGGCTGCTACCACCTTCATTCCTTCCACGCTATGCAGACGATATCTACGAAAGTGCTTCTTAAAAAATTCTTCTGCCAAACAGCTTCCTTGAGCGCCGGTATCCAACAGAGCTGTAGCGGGTACGTTGTTAATTAGTAACTGCAGTCTCGGTAATTCAATGTTTCTCACCATGACCGTATTTAGCTGTACTTCAGAGGGATTTTTCTTCTCCTCGGAACATTGCACCCCCTTCCCCGCAATATTCCTTAGTAGTTTAAATGCTTTGCGGGTGTTTTCTTCTGTTGCTGGCTTCTGCCTGGGGAGAATGATTTTCTTCCGTAGTTGGAATTATTTTGTTGGCGCTGTACTTGGCGCGGTTGACCGCTCGCATTTTGACTGGTACCAGTAGTTCTCGGCCATCGTCTGTTTCTTCCTTCGGCATTCTGGTTCCCCTGCAGCCGCTGTTCATACGATTGTCTCCGTTGATTTTCGGCCGCTCGCCGGCTCTCGAATTGTACGGCGAGTTCAAACAGCTTGTCCAGCGTCACGGGATTTCTTAGCTCCATGAAATCTTGTATAGATGGTAACAATCTGGGCAGGATTATCTGGATAATCTCCGGGTCCGGCCTCGTGCCATACAATAATTTAAAGACTTGTATTTTTCTCAAAATAAATTCCGATAGTTCATCCACCCGCTGTTGATACTTGCTAAACAATTCAGCTTCGAGTTTCGCACGGTCTTTAACCACAGGAAACGCTCTCAAAATTGCTAGTTTAAAATTCTCGTACGTGTAAGTCGGCGTTCCTGGTTCTCCCAGCAGACATTTTCCGATGCACTTATACCAGGTCGCTGCTTGGCCCCTCAATGCTCCTGTCGCTAATATGACCTTCTGATGTTCCGGAACTGGATACAGCAAAAAATGCGCTTCTAACTTTTCCAGGAATGTGTTCACAGGTCCTCTGGCATCAAAAACTACTGCCGGCTTCATGGCTGCTCTGATGGTTTCCACTATGAATCCAAATCCATCAGGCATTGCAGCTGTATTCTGGGATGTAGTAGGCATATTCCAACTTCCTTCCATCATTTTAGTTGTTCGGGCGCCAGTATAAGGTTTCTCCTTCAATCTCTTGACCTTCTTCGTGAGCATAAACTGTGAAACCTTATGTGGAGGACAGTGAGCAGATCTAGGCTATGTCCTTTAGTGTTGAAGAACTACAAAGTCAGAAGGAGGGTTTAAAAGTGACCCTTTAATTCAAATATTTACAACTCTTCAAATTGAGAGTAAGCCACTACTCGGGCTGAACTAAAATAATATGAAAATAAAGTGTGTTAACAAATTCAATTCCCTAACTTAGCTTAAATAGGACGGCGAGGGAAGCTTAACTCTTAGTGAAATGCAATTATGCGAATTTCACTAGCAAACACTGGTATAATTGCAAATGCCTATGAAGGCGAACTTTCAGTAGACAGAGGAAATCTTTGCGCGCACAGCCTGACGGCGATAAATCCAAGGCTCTCCTTTTCCCCTCGTTAACTCCTGCCTTTTAAACTGCTAACAGATATATGCGATTTACATAAATATCTCACTCGCGCTAAATTCGGGCAGCAACTGAATCTTTGAGAATTCGATAGGAAAGTTCAAACTAAAAATAATTTGGTTAATTAAAATAATGAATGCTACAACTTAATCTCTTAATTAAAATCCCAGTTACAATTTTGTTTACAACTTTAATTCTACAAGATGAATTTTCATATGAAAGAAACACTCCAACGTTTTACATAATTTAAAATGACTGGTATTGATATAACGTAGATCTAACGACAAACGCAAATAACAATATAGCTGTACGTCGTACTTGCCAACTATTTACTGACCTTAGGATAATAAAAGTACCACATCTCATTAGAGGAGAAACGAACACGCCAGAATATAAAAGTGCTACCAACTATAAAGTGCAAAAGTGCTATAAAGTGCAAAGGTTTGCCTGGCAAATAAATTTATTGATTGCACTCACGCCTCACCTTAGCCTACTCATACGGCCTGCCATGCAAGCATACGAAGTCTATAAATTTTTCATTTAACTGACGTCATAAAACTTATATTCTGTTACTTTTTCATTCAAAGCAATTGCGCATACAAATACAATAGATATGTTATTTTAGTCATATTTTAAATTGTCATTTCCTGAAATGCGATGGTTAATTGAATTTTTCCTCCAAAGCTTTTTTTTTAATTTTTGCGGGCTCTTAGGGCATTGTTATGTATATGCGGTGCATACGCAATTTCGGTTGTGTGCTAGCTCTAGCTTCGAACTCGGAAACTCTTGAAATGTTTGCCAGTTCTTTTGTTTTGTTTTGTTTTGTTTTCTGAATAAACTCCATATTACAATCCACTATCCAATGAATTTATGCTACATCGAAATCTATAAGTATTGCATTTAAACAAATATATAATTGAAATGTGTTGATGGGCCGCATTAAACTGATTCAGGGACCGCCGCTTCTTGAGACCACTACAGTATAGTATACTATTTCAATAGATAATAATAGCAAAGAGTGTCCTTCTCGCAGTATACCAATAAAAAAGGTAAATAAGTAAGAACTTTACCGATGAAAACAAAAAGAATGCTAGAAACGTTATGAGGTTGCGAAAAAAATGTACCCAACACTTTCTGACCACGACTGCATGCTGATATAATTTCAGCTGTCAAGCAGGATTAGGCAGAGTAAACATTTCCTCTGTCTAATTAATCTGTAAGCTGAGAATAACGTAAGCTTATGTGCAAGTGATCATTTTCATACGCCATGTTTGGTTTTATCGTGCCAAAAGGCTTTCAGATGCCCTTTTCCGTAGAAAATCACTAGCGTTGGACATGTTTAAGCTGTTTATCTGATTTCTTCACTACGTTATGCCCGTTGTAACTTTAAGCGAGTTTAGAAACATAAACAACTATTCTCATTCCCCTTTCTGTTGTAAATCGCTAGTATCTAAAACCGCCATGCGAAAAAGTGGCTACGACAGTACAATCAGGCTAATCGCTTATAACTCTTTCAGGAACGAAAAATTGACGCTCTCTCATGCTAGCTCTCATAAATTTACTAAACTTCCTTTAGAAAAAGCTTTAGACAAGTGGATGGACCCATTTTTTTCTCTAAAACTCTTTACCTTCCATTCAAGCGTTTGTTTCCAAGCAAGAGGTACGTATACATTCAAAAGTTAGATTTTTTTTAGGATTTACTAATTACTAAAACAAAATTTTTAGTAGTTGAAAAAATTTTCCTGTTGAAACTAGGGTTCACTTACACAAAAAAAATGCCGGAGCCCTTTTATTTACGGCTCGGTTGCGCTCCGGCTAAAATTACGATTCATCTCAAAACCTGAAAAGTATCGGACCTGGGCTCCGGTGAGCACAAATGCGATTTAAACTCTGATATTTCGTGATAGTATAACGTAAGCTTGTTTTAAGCGAAAATAATAGAAATGTGTTCTGCAGTAAAAATTGAATTGTTTCAAGGATTTTAGAATATATAAAATGATTAAGGAATATAATAGCTATCTCAAACAAAATCTCCTTTATACCACTCCATTTTATTACAAATTTAAAAAGCAAAGTTCTGTGTTCCAACCCAAAATAAACACGTGTTACAACAGGCGGATATCCCTGTTAAAGCTAAAAAAATCGATGCAAAAAATATTAAAAATCAGAAAATTTTGTTGCTGGAAGGCAATCAAAAAGGGATATATCAGAAGAAAAAATTCCTAAACTTATGCAAAATTAATACCACGTTGTAATTTTCTTGCACTGAGTCAATAAATCTCGAGGCGAGGAATCAATATGCAGTCTTCTATTTTCCTTCCCAGAAGAGAAAAAAATAATAAATATGATTTCTTTCTCTCTTTATTTTTATTTATTTTTTAAAATTTTTTTCTTTTTACCATTTCTGATTCTTTGGCTTAATATTCCTTGCTTCGAGGTAGTTGCGTTAAGAATGGGCTTAAGCGTTTAATTTATACGAAATGGAAAACGAAAAAGCTGCCATCATCAGAAATTCGAATTTTATATGGAAATATTCTCTCCCTCCAGCCGTTTCAATTTGGTTTCAATTACTTACTGGCGTATAAGAAATAAAAGCATGCATAAAGAAATCTGAAATTTAACTTCCAATGTAGAGAATATATGCAGTTACTTTTAGAATTTTTTATAGCATGCATTAAATTATTTTCAGAAAGACAATCAACTGAGACATGTAAGAAATAGATAAAATGTACGGTCGAAACAAA
This sequence comes from Stegodyphus mimosarum, assembly GCA_000611955.2. NCBI lineage: Eukaryota > Metazoa > Arthropoda > Arachnida > Araneae > Eresidae > Stegodyphus > Stegodyphus mimosarum. The sequence continues at coordinate 107,544 of KK121575.1, read as the reverse complement.
CATTCTAACTAAACAGTAAATGCAAATTAAATGTGATCTATTCTTTCTACTTCCTTTGAACCCTACTGGCCTAATTAAAATATGATTTTTTTTAATCCTTCTGAAGATTACCCTCGTATTACACAAAAAAACACCTAACGCTTTAAAATATACATTGAAATGATTTGTCTCACAGTCTTTAATAAGATAATATAACTCGTTGTACGAAAACTATAATAATCCCTAAAATAAATATAATTTATTATTTTTATTTTGGTATTTTTTATCATTTAAATCTGTTAAATAAACATACTAAATTTCAGCCTTGAGACAGGTATCGGAATGGCAGATTAGCTAGATTTTAGAGAATAATTTTCTCTTTGTTACTTCGCAATTGAATTTAAATGCTATTTATTCTAAATCACCTTAAGCTGACTGGTAATTTTTCATTGACACTGAGGTGTCATGCATCAGTTACCTTTAAATAGAAACATAATAAGGATAATTACAATTCAGTCGCAAACCTGTACTATTTGCGTATTTAAAAGTTAAAATGAAAGAAACTATTCATACCATCACAACAGTTTTATACAGCCGGCTATACGTTTTCTATGTTTTTGCCCAATTCAAAGAAAAGAGGACTATCAGAACTCCTCCTCCCCCCCCCCAAAAAAAAAGAGTTATCGTTTTCCTGAAGCATTTCTTTTCAGCGACAGAAATGCATACCAAGCTTTAGGCATAATATTCAAAATGCTAACTTCCATTTTGTTTGTAGCTTACAATAGACATAATTCACACGCGTTGCATTCACAGAAAAGTAAAAATGGACATTTTTGGTTAAAATAAAATTGAAATTTAATCAAATCAGTACAAAAACACAAATTACGTATCGTCATTTGCGATACATGATCATCCAATAAAGGTTTTGAATATTATGGCCTCAGGTTGTAGAGTAATTAATGTAGGAAACATGAAAAAAACATGAAGCATTGCCGGGATCCGAATTCCGGCCCTTCTGAAGTGTTTCCTAGCTTTGCAAGGTGACCATCGTTTTGATATTATAGAGTGACAGTATAGTCTGCTGTTCTTTCAATATATAATAAAGGGGCATCCTACATTATCCAAGACAGGCAAACATGAACAGCCACAGAAACATGTGTCAGATTCAGCGACATAGTAGGCTTACTCTTTTAATTTGAAATGGCACACTTAGATTTCGAAGAGGCCATTTTTTCCCAGCAAGAACTCATATGCCTTATTCTGCGACAGTGTCTAGAAAAGCCCATCTACTGATATTCGGAAACCAAACTCAGAATTTCTAGCATTTCGTGTCCCCATCCAAACCATCAGAGTTATAAATTCTTAACTATTTCCTCGTAATGTTCCTCACTTGTATTCTATTAACTAAGTGTTGAGGAACCTAGTGAACTACTAAGCGAATAATCGCTTAAGTCCAAGAATAGAAACGTAAACTTAAGAAGGGTTGATTTCCCTTTATTGCTCAAAATAAAGATTCTTAGATGGCCCTTTTCTCGGAGCGTACAACAAAGTCTCCACTTGGGCTTAAACTCAAAAATATAAGAACTAACTAATGACAAACTAAAAGAGATTTAGCCGAAGCTAAATTCTAAACTAGTTGGCCCACAATATTAAATAAGGTAGCGAAGCTATCAAAAGGCTCGTAATACGGCCGAGCGTAGTACCAGTTAGAGAGACGTAGCCAAAAATCACGAATCCTAACTCTCTCTCTCGAAGTCAGTGGAACTTAAATGCTACTGTACTTCTCATTTGCATTTAACTCGATTCTTAAAACTCATTTTGGTAAGAAATTATAAGTTGAAGCTAGAAAAGATAGGAAAGTGCATAAGCTTAATAAATTTAAATAGTGCATAAACTTAAATAACTGTTATAAAATTAGGATATACCTTATATCCTGTTTGATTATCTTCCTGATGATACATGATATAATATTCTAAATATATCAGTGACTTTGCATATTACTCAAAAGATGATGTGTAAAAGTATAGTGAATGAAATCGTGATTTGTATAGTTAAAAGGATCACTTCTACCGCATTCCTAGCCAGCCTTCATACCACAATTTGTTAATGTTAAAAGATTGATAATTATCATTCAACGAGATGGAAGCATGCATTAAAATTTAATTTGTAATTCCACTGTCGTATGTATTAAAATTTAATTGTTTCAAAATAATGAGACTTCGGATTCAAATCGAAAGGTTCATGCATTTGAAAAAATGCATAAATCTTTCGTGTGATCATTTAGTCCACAAGCAGTTCTTAAAAATCGCATTTGATTTTTGATATCCATGACTAATACATGATGAAAACGTATCAATGACTCCAATGATCCTATACGATTTTTTGACATAGAACTAATAAAATTAACGATTAATTACATGAAATTTAGAATTTATAGATTGTGATAAATTGCTGCCCACTTTACAAATGGTGCTATATTTTGCTTAATTTTAAATATGCGCTCATGAGACTTTCTTGGCGTGGAAGAAATTCGAAGTATAATTTCTGTAAAAATGCACAAATCGCTAAAAAGAACAACAGCTTTGAATCTATTCTTAAAATGATTGCCACAATTTTCTACCGCGAAAAATGTTAATAGCATGTAAGAAAGTTATTGACTCATTTGAGGGATAAATTATAAAGTACATATTATAGGGTTCCTGTTCTTCGGAGAAGAAGTGGCTTCAGACACCGAAAACGGCTCCTCTTAGAAATTGTGGGAAGTCAGTATTCGTATAAACTATATCTAACACCGTGAAAAACTGTGCTTCTGTGAACTGTAACAAACCGTGCGAAAGTCTGGGTACGTACAAACAAAATCGGACTATAGGAATTTACTCTGAATCCGAAAAAGACGTAAGTGCTCTTCACCTCTTTCATACATGCATGAATAATTACGTAAATTATGTGTAAATCGGAAATGGAAAGTCAGGAGTTTATTTTAAATTTAGGAATAAGTCTTTATGTGTATGTTGATTGTAATTTAGTGTATTAATGGAATACTTAATGGCTAGTATGAAACAAGGAAACTATATAGCTAAGAGATGCGAATTTTAGTAGCTAAGAATATGCGAAAATCAATAAACGCATTTCTTAAATATTTAAATTTTTACTTTATTTTTCATTTCTTGTTGTTATAAATTAAAAGTCTTTGAAATAGATTACTATTTTTAATAAAAGATGCTTCTGACACAGATGTATTACATACTTGGTAGAGAATCATCTGACTTTTTTCTACTTAATTAAATTTCTACTTAATTAACTTCTTTTAAAACCTTTGCCTGTTGACAAATACATTCAAATTTTGCAGAAATCTTTTGTTTTTTTAAAACAATCATTTCAAATGTCATCTTGAAAATCAACTACAACAGTCAAATCTACGTGGTTCCTGCTGCGTTATGAATTCAAACAAGATGGCTGGCATTTTCTTCTTTGAAGAATGTTCAAATGTTTGTTTCAATTGCCATTTCAAATAATAAATCTATTATTATAATAGGCCCACTGATATTTAAAGACAAAAATAATAAATAATGGAATACAATTTTGAATTCCCTCATAGAAATATAATTCTCCGACTTGTCGTTTGCATTGCATATTCACTACGTTCCAGTAAATGTACATTCACTTGAGCAGAAAAATAGCTCTTATTTCATCTCTTAAACACAGAAGAAAAAATAGCAAGAAATAGTATTCCAATTTCAAATATTTGTACATATAAATCATAGGAAAAGCTTCTTCTTTTGTAACCACACATCTACTATCCATTTGAGAACTTGAGCGACCAATGGAGCATAACGTTCAAAGAGAATAAACTGAACCGAGACAACATCTCGTTCTGCGTGGCGACTTCTATTTCATTTCACTTCATTTCGGAGATGAAACCACTTTGCCAGAAACGGAACCGAAGGTAACGGAGTGATCCGTATATTTTCCTTTCCGCTACTTTTTGTTCTTTTACTCTACCTTTTTTTATTATTCATTCTTTTTATTTTTATAGTTTCTTCCGAATTTCATTCATCCTCCATTTCACTCTAATGATTTTGTTTTGAAGTTATTTTTCCGTATCATATCCTATTGTCGACGATCCATCATGCCGCTTGGGGGTTGAAGAAGAAAGCTCTGGATCAAACTGTCCATCATTATTTTGTCAAAGTTTTTTTCCTTTTTTATTCTTTGTTCTTGTAAGATTGATATTGTCTTTTTTATTCTTTGTACGTAAGTTGTGTTTTTCTTCTTTCAACTTTTGCTATCATTTCCTTACATCTTTTCCCGAAAAAAAAAAAGAAAGAAAGAAAGAAATACAACTTGAAAAGTTTCAGGTATACCTGATGAAGATTATTTCAGATGGTATCCTTAATTTTTATTAATTATTTCTTATTTAATAGAATAATTCTACGTAAAGAATAATACAGAATAATTTAGCACACTTTAAACACATATTTCCAGCTATAAAATTGTTTAAAATGATGCAGATATTAATGTTTCGACACATTTCTATTTTAAAGAAACCCTATCTTATATTTAGAAAACTTTTGTACTCACTGTAAAAATAAAACAGAAAAAGTTTCACCCATTGTACGGAAAAAATTGATAGAAAAAAATTTTAAAATTCGGATTTTTAACATCCTTTTCAGTAGGATTTACCCTTGATTTTACCCTTGAGGTGTCAGTTAAAAAATAAATTAAAGTAATTAGAGGCTGGGTTTTTCCATATAATGCCATTCAGTAATATCCTTTTGTGATTTATTAGTACATAACATTCTTCAACTTATTTTATTACTTATGATATACCCAAAGAATTTTCATGCAAATACCTTCTTCTAAAAATACGTTATTTATGTTCTCATTTAATATTATTACTTTAGAATCATAACATAATAATCTTAAAAAAACCTTTAAATTAGAAGTATTTTTCATTTTTAATTTATGCAAGTAATATTACGAGTTTTCTACACTCACTTCCAAAAGTTAAGGACGCAGAGGAAAATGCTAATTTCCGGAAGCCAGTCAGAATTGAAAAGGATGCAATACACTGCAGAGGTTAGATGGAAGTATGCGAATATGTTAGGTAACAACCAATCGCTCTTTCATGTCAAAAAATATGTAAACAAGGCAGTCTTATAAGAAGCCAGCTTTATGAAGGGTTACAGAAGTTGACTGTAAGTGCTGATAAAAGGTGTTTAAAACTTTCGTACAATTTGTTTTCAAGACATACGTGTTTCTGTGACTTCCAGAAGATGAATGGAAGATTCTGAGCTCTGGCGTGCTGTGGGGCGCATTGAAGCAGGACAGTCGATCACAGATGTTGCTTTTTTCTTCGGCGTTTATCATTCTGTAATTTCACGTTTATGGAAACAATTTCAAACCACACAGACAGCTCTCCAAAGGCCTGTAGCCGGTCGCCGAAGGGTTACAACCCCCGCGGAAGATCGATATATTGCTAATGGTCGAGCGGAATCGCAGAGCGACCTCCACATGTGTGACATCTATGGTTACAGCGTCCATTGGTAAGGCGATATCTGCAGCTACTGTACGCTGAAGATTACATATGAGTGGACTGTACGCCCCGGTACTTCGAGTTTGTGTTCCTCTATCCGTCCAATCAAGAGGGGCGCGATTACAGTGGTGCCGGGAACATGTCAATTGGAATGTGTCTGACTGGGGCAATGTCATGTTTACTGATGAGTCAAGATTTGCTTTGAGGCCAGATGAAAAGCGTATAAGGATATGGCGTGAACAAAGAACACGCAATCAGTCCCAAAATATCGCCGAACATCATACATTCCGAGGCGGAAGCATTATGGTGTGGGCAAGGATTTTATTAGGATACCGCACCGACCTGCACATCTTTAAACGGGGTTCTTTGACGGCTGTCCGGTATCGAGATGAAGTCCTAAAACACATTGTGAGATTGTACGCTGCAGCAGTTGGCCCTACTTTTGTTTTAATGGACGATAACGCACGTCCCTATAGAGCTGACATCGTCGATGACTACCTGGAGAGTAAAGAGATTGCGCGTATGGCGTGGCCAGCATACTCGCCCGACCTTAATCCTATTGAAAATCTTTGGGATGCTCTCGGCCGTGCTGTATCTTCATATTTCCCACTTCCATCCACTTTTATTGAGCTGGAAACTGCTCTACAACTAGAATGGCGATTGCTTAATTCTGCGATGGTTGACCACCTAATTGAAACATGGTCACAAGGTGTAAACTTTGTATACAGACGAGGGAGGATCACATATTAATTTCCTTGTATGCCCTTTTTTTTCATTTTATGCTGTTTATTTTCACTTTATGCATAATTCTGTTTAAGTCTCCAGTATTTCATTATCTGATAACTTACAAAAATTTAATATTGTTTTCATTTCTGTATATAATTATTGATTTTGTTTTATGCATAAATATATATGCTACTTTCCTGCCGAATTCTGTGTCAATCAAAGCAGTATTTGTTGATGTTTTTACATTTTTCATCTTCGTGCTTAACTTTTGGAAGAGAGTGTATATGCCATTACTGTGAAGACTGCCACTGCTTTCTAAAACCCTAATTCTATAAAATTCTGTGAATATGATGTCCTTTTTGGAAAAATTTTATTGATTACCCTTTTTTCCCACTATCTATAATGCTCGTCACTTAATCCATTAACATCAGAAACCTTGTTCTAAACTATTGTTTCATTTTTTAAGTACGTACAAATGCAAAATTTTCTATCTTCACTTTGTGTACGACCCTTTGAATATGATCTCCAATTTTAAAATTGAATATAGCCAATTTTTTATACGGGATTCTAAATTATGCGTTTTATTTATGAGAAAGAGTTTAAACTTCTATTGAACATAACTATACGGACAGAAGGAACATATAGGACTTAGATTTTGTAATTTTTTACAAAACAATTTTTTTTATTTAAAGAGTTAAAATAAAAATATTAGTGACATTTAAAATATTTTTATAATGTAATGTATATGTCTGCGACCAACAGTTGCACAAATAAGATGCATAAAAAAGTTTGTGAATATGGCGTATGTATCAGTCTTAGTACTGCTAAATGAAGTTTTAAAGCATTGACTTATTATTATTATCATTAAACATTATAGAGCTTATAGAATACTTTAGAAAGTAACACTGTTACACCGTTAATCATTAATTAAAAATATTAAATTAATGTAAATTTTTTTCTCTTTGTGTCGAGGAATGAAAATTCAGAGAAAATTATATCACTATTTATATGTTAAATGATGAACTGATCGAAATTCATAATGATTTGCCCCAAAACCTTTTCTAACGGAATTCAAGAAAAACTGTCTAGTCACTTTTTGCACATTTAAAAAATTTTCTAAATTAAAATGACACATTTCTATGTTATTCCAGAATGTTCACTTATATTGTAATTTGTTGCATTGTAACTTGATTGACAACTTGCGATCTTTAAGACTTCAATACCCAGAAGCCATTTTTCTAATCAGTATTAATAGTTTTCTAATGTACTAGTTAATTGATAAATTATTACCATTCTGAATTTAATCGTCGATTTTAAAAAAAGTTTTTATATTTGATAACAATTATATTAGATAATTATATTAGATAACAATGCATTTTTCACTTGTGTTAGAAAGAGAACATTTGTAAATACACAAATGTCTTCTTTTATAATTATGAGCTACTTTTTTCTTCGTGTTTCTGTGTTGATCTTAAATAAAATTATTATTCATCGTATACATTATTCATCACATATAACAAAATATTCTTCACTGCAATAAAAAGTATTATTTGCCTCTTTATTATTTTGCTAAAATCTAAAACTGCATTCGCGTTTTCTTTCTCGCTTGGTAAGAACGTAAAGCACACTCACGCACAAATACACACTCCAAAAAAAAGATAATCAAGTTTTTAGCTTTATTTTCTAATTTTTATTTACTTTCTGTCACCTCCTAGAACAGTTAAATTAATAATTCTCAGTGAGTAATAAAATAGCATTGATTATTTCTTATCTCCCTGGCACCTATCAATAAATCAAATGCAAAGTCATGCAATTTTACAACGTGAGTGTCAGCTTTTTTGTCAGGAGAAGGATCGTAAATTTTGAAACAGCTTCAATAAAAGACTAACTGGTAGAAAAGATAAAAAACAAACACAAAAAACTCACTAACACTTACTTTTGTTTTTCATCGAAGAACTAAAACTTTTCGATGCACAAATGAGCAACAATTAGTGAGTAAAAGTCTGTAGCATCAATCACTAAAGTTAACCCTCGTTTTGCGTAAGAGCGAACTTTCACATAAAAAGATTAAAAGAAAGGCGTAAAACTAAGCAAGGTATGGGTTTAAGAAAAAGGAAAAGAAAAGAAACAATAAAAAATTCTATCGCAAAATGGCGTTTTCTTTCACTTAGGTTATACTGGTAATTACTGTCGACATATTATTCATTTAAAGATGCTGCTTCGTTCTTCTTTCAGAAGCTTTAAAGATGGACGGCCTAGCACTAATGGTATCTCAAAGTGCCGAATATTAAAAGAGTAATTTATTGTTTAATGGAATCGTCTGTATTCTGTTTCGAATGGAGAAAAAATAAAATGGGTTTTTTGCTTTTTTCCCTCTACTAAATATTCTTTGCTTTTACTTTCGCTTACTTAGATTTCTGTTACTGAAAGAATTTCAAAATATTAACTTTCGATTACCATCTGAAATTACATTTTAGCTCTTAATCAGCAAATGCGAATTGAATAAAATATATACAATAATTTTTTCGCTTTTCTTTTGATATTCTATTTTACATTAAAATGTTTTTCTATTTTATATTAAAATTTAATATTTGCATTAAAATAAATAAAGAAAAAAAAACGAAAATCTGAAAGGTTTTCAGATTTTCAATTTACGACTTTAAATTACGTCTAAAGGGGCGTTTTTTTAACATTTTATGTGTTAACTTTATTTAATATATATCATGGTCTTCGCACTTAAATCATAAAATTCAGTTCAAGAGCAATATCGCAAAATAATTTTAAAATGAGTCTATCTTTAGAATTTCCGATACACAGTTCCCTGCGCTGGAGATAAAAAGGTAATTTTTTTCGTAGAGCTTGCTCGCTTTTAAATCGTTTTAGTTTGTTCATCAAAAATTCGTTAAAGTTTTGCAAAATATGAAATAGATAATAAAACAAATTCTAAATTTGGGCTTCCAGATGCTCATATTCAGGTGGAAACGTACGTTATTCAAAATTGGATGGCTCTAGGTACCGTTGTTTTATCACATTTGAAGAAATACACATACATTTATGCAAATTCTTCATTACTTAATTTCTTTAAATATAATACAGAGCTGCAATATTTGGTGGCAACAGTTTGAAAAGTGATTCAGACTTTTAATGTTTCCAACGCAAAATCGCAAAACGAAAACAATAGTCCTTCAGGGACAAAGCCCCTTGGAGTAAAAATTTTGCTTAATCTCAAAATTTATGTTCAGTGGTCCCTTAAGTCTGAAATTACCGCAAGGAGCAACGTGTTTGCAGAAGAGTAGTGAGAGACAGAGAATGCACTGCGTATAAAATGAAAACTCTGTTCAAAATTATTTAGTTTCGGTTAAGGTATACTTTGACTGGATAATTGTTATTAGTTGAAGCATTACATAAGTATCTGCGTCCTAAACATTATGTAAGAAACATAAAAGAAGAATTCATTTGTAATAACTCAATTTAAAGAAATTATTTTATGCAATTATTATTTTTAGAAAAAAATGGGGTAATAAGAAAATTAGAATAGAAAGTTAAGAGTCTATTGCAAATTTAAATTAGTATTTTTTCTTATCTACTTTTATCTTATATATATGTGTGTGCCCATAATTAACTTTTCCCCATTCAGAGCAGCCTGCCTCTACTCCAGGCAACCAGAACTATTGCCCGCCCATACTATAGAACTATTGTTCTCCACTCCAGGCAACCAGACTCGTAGCTAGGGTTTTCAGTTCTCGGGGACAGCTGAAGATTTCGCGCCCTGGCCTAAGAATGGAAAATATTTAATTGTTTGCTAAGAATGGAAAATATTTAATTCTAAAATTTCGTAGCATCAATTTGGCTCCCCCTAGATGCTGTGGCCGGGGACAGATTTCTCCCCCTTGCCTTCCTCTAGCTGCGACCCTGCAGTCAACAGAAAGGCGTGAAGCTCCGTGTATAACATAATGAAGGGAAGGGAAAGGCATTTAACAAAAGCAAAATACACAGTCCAGTCACATTAATGTGACCATCTGTCAAAAGCCAGAATAACCACCTTTCGCAGAGCGGACTGCTGCGAGACGTGCAGGAAGAGAGTCACATAGGTCCCTGAAGGTGTTCTCTGGGATGTTGAGCCATGCCGACTCTAATGCCGTGGCCAGCTGCGCTAGATTACGCGGTTGAGGATCCATGGCGCGAACAACTCGATCGAGATGGTCCCACAGATGCTCGATTGGGTTTAAGTCAGGTGAGTTTGCTGGCCAGGGGAGGACGATAAACTCATCCTGGTGCTCTTCGAACCACGCACGTACACTGGCAGCTGTATGGCACCTCGCATTGTCCTGCTGGAAGATGCCATCATCCTGAGGAAAAACAATGCGCATGTAGGGGTGAACATGGTCCGCAAGGACAGATGCGTACTTGTATTGATCCATTGTGCCTTCCACAATGATCAGTGAACCTAGAGAATGCCAGGAAAACATTCCCCAGACCATAATGCTCCCGCCTCCAGCTTGGACCGTTCCGGCAATGGTTGCAGGGTGGTTCCTTTCAGAGGTTTCACGCCTTATACGCCAACGTCCATCTGTCCGATGGAGCATAAAACGCGATTCATCCGAAAACGCAACCTGTCGCCACTCAGTGGACGTCCAGCTGCTGTACTGGCGTGCAAATTCTAGCCTTCGCCGTCGATGAACAGCAGTCAGCATAGGTGCACGAACCAGGCGTCTGCTTCGGAGGCCCAGACGCAGCAATGTTCGCTGAATAGTACTTTGGGAGACACTTTTGGTAGCCCCTTGGTTCATTTTGGTGGTCAGTTGCTCAACGGTAGCCCGTCTATCTGCCCGAACGCATCTCCGCAACCGTCGTTCGCCTCTGTCATCTATGGCCCGTGGTGCACCACATTTGCCACGTCGCTGATTTTGGACAGTCCCATTTTGCCATGCACGGTACACTTTTACCACGGCGGCACGCGAACAGTTCACAAACTCAGCCGTTTCGGAAATGCTTCCACCCTTGGCCCGAAAGCCAATGATCATGCCCTTTTGGAAGTCGGATAAATCGCTTCGTTTCTGCATTGCGCCAACGATTGAAATGTTTTCCGAAGCCCTCACACACCCTTTATATACGCTCAACTGCACTGTGCTGCCACCTGCCTTCTGTGATTGGTTATTTAACTCTGACATGGAAAGTACGTGGTGGTCACATTAATGTGACTGGACTGTGTAGTTCCGCGTGTTACCAATAGACTTCATATTACATTACTATGAAATATTCGTAGTATACACGCAATTCTTTCATCGCCATGCGGCAGCTACTGTGAAACCTGCAAACATTCCTCGGTGTAGTTGCCACTTAAAGTGGCCTTTAATCTGCAAGATAATGCCTTGTTAGTTCTCTTCTTTTGTCAAAATATCGATAACCCCATTAGTTGCTTTACGGATGTTTCGTACTTCAACAGGTCCATTCATTGCTTAAGGAGTCCGAAAAAATATTAACGAAATTTGAAGCAACACTGTCATCAGTTGTTTGTCCTAGAAGAACAAAAACACCTATTTCTACAGAACCCATAGAGGAGTTTGCTCAAGCAGAGGAGGATAGAGCTGTAAACTTTAAGGCCACCAACTAGTACTCTTCATGACCACTTTCAACTGTCAATTTATGATCCTGCGGAATATCTTCCAATATTATCTTTACATGTATCCACTATTGCAGTAGTTACTTCCACATAATTTTAACGCACGATTCTAGCTCTCACTAGAGTTTCTTGCTCGCTCTGCCTTGGAATTTCTTTTGGACGGAAGAAGGGCATTTTCATTTAAATGGTTCAGTGAATACTCACAATTGTCGAATTTAATATTTATAAAATCCTCTCTGGTTCCTAGATGTTCCGTTGAAGTCTCTAGAAGAAAGGTTAAAGAGTGGATTTAATTCCTTATTTATTCAGAGGCCGGGCAGTAGTTCTTCAAATAGTTAACTTCGTAATATATTCGATCTCCATATAGCAATATGCAGCCCTATTACAGAATAAAATTCTTTCGCTTTCCAATTATGTCAGTGCCTTCTATGGGTGGATTTTATGCGAAAGAAAGCTCCTCCATACATTGTGAAGTGCGTTAAGGATGCTTTTAAAAGACATTTGCAGAAGAATGAGTCATCAACCAGCACTTTCATCATGTGGAACCTCCCAATCTCCACACCTTTTAGCTTTGAGAGAATCTGAAGCATCTGATCAGCTGGGACAACCAGATCATGTTACATGGTCTTAAAAACATCAGCTCGCAACACATACACTGCAATGTATGTTCAGACATCTACTTCTCTCGAATATAGAATATACCCTATTGCGATTTCAAGGGGTAGCTGATGATGAAGACCGTAACGTGGAGCATTTTTTCTGTTAATCAGAATTTTACAGGTAAAAAATGTAGCAAAATGTGCAATCTAAATATAAAGAAGAAAGTCTGTTTATTTGTTCGCTAATAGCTCAGTCACTACTATAGCTATCGTCACCAAACTTTCTGCAATTCTTTTCTGGGTCCTGGAAAAGGTCAATCTGCTTTATTTAGAGAATTGCTGCCACTGCTGGCTATCAAATCGTAGACTTTGTTAACAAAAATGTTTTAAGTTTTACCATGAAATAAAAATAGCATTGCCAAACGTAATAAATGTAGCATTGCCATACATTAGTTCCTATTCCAAAAATTCGTGGGTAGCCCTTTTGACTGTTCTCATATTCGTACAACTTTAATCAGCCGAGATATTAATTAAAAACTCTGAAAACACTAATTTTGGCCCTCATTTCTCCGAGTGGCAACAGTCTCCTGCGTTGGAGATAAAAATGTTTTATTTCAAAAAGTGTTTCTACTGCTTGCTTTTAAATCGTAGAGTTTGTTATTCAAAAATTTGTGGGCTTTATAAAATCTCTATATATGAAGAAGAATGCCTGTTTGTGTGTTTGCTTGTTTGTTTGCGTTATTGATTTCTGATCAATTATGATCAATTTTTTCCACATTTAATCGACTAAAATTTAATGTAGGTGAAATATTGGATGGTACTTCAGTTTTTACGACCAATTGATTAGACAGACGAAAATCATTAAAAAATGCGTGCCGTTGCTACTGATATAATGAGAGAGAATTAGAACTGACATTTTTCTATCGAAATTTTTTATGAGATTTCCATATCGCATCAGTCTGAAACATGTATGATTATGAATCGTATTTTTTGCTTCTTTATTAGAGAAAGATTACAGCAGTATGGTTCTCTCTGTTATTAGACACACTACTCTCAACTTAACTCGCATCGGGTACTTCCGCTAGTTTATTAATAAAATATATATTATTTTGATAATAAATGCATAGTGTTGATATTTGGAACTAATACGTTTTTGTAAGGTATATTTCACATCCTTTTATTACGTCGTACAGAAGTTTTGAAATAATCCTATCTGATTCTCCAATTTTTTTTCTGCTACGTATAAAAATTTGATGTGACATTTTATGATTAGCTGAAATTTCACTTTACAGTAATTATCTATCCAATTTTAAGTAAACATTTTCGCCTTCGCCACATTTTAAAAAATATTAGATTTTACTAGTTTGGGGCAGGCTAATAAAGTTATGCCCTCCTAGACAGCAAGAAAGATCTAAAGGAAAAGATAAAATAATACTAATAATAAAACTGAATAACACCCATGCTAAATCTTCCCAGTTTCATCGCTTCCTACCTTGAAAAATGCATACAAACTTACCATATTATCTGCTTGAAGGGTTAAGTCTTGATCTCCTTGAGTAAGATTGCGAATATCTCAGATACTTTAACGTGTTCTACTGCGACATATTAACTGAAGATAGATGCTTTTTACCTTTTCCAGAGCTCGAATGACGAACCAGAATTTTATCACCTAATCACGATTCTCCTGTATTTTAGGAATAGTATTTTCATCAGATGATTGCCCCAATTAAGAAAATTCTATCGAAATTAGTTATTTCTGCCAATACTAGTTAACGCCACATAAAGACAAAATTTTCAGTGCAAGTCCCAAGTTTCGAATTTCCTTCTCTGCTATGGGTAATATAAGCCTAATCTGAAATGTATATAGGAGTACATATAGATCTGTACATAGTTTTTATTAGATTTTAATTTCTATTTTCATGTACTTCGGTAACTTTGATGACAGTTTATGCTCTCCTGTATCCTATGCAGCAATTGATGGATTTTACATCTCAGCTCATCATGAACTTTTCTTCTATGCAAAAGTGTACTGCTGTGGATCCTGCTTTTGTCTCAGATCTTGTTCAAGCTTTTGGAACAGATTCTTTAAATTTTATATTTACTAATTTATGGCATGCATTTTACACATTTCTTTAAATTTAAGAGCTGACTTGAAATTTCCACAGTCAATGAGATACATTTGAGAAACCCATGTGACAAAAGATCACCACCCTCTTCTGCACTTTCTAACTTAATTCTTCACTGGTGTCTGATCCAGATTTAAATATCATGAGGTTCCCTTAGAGATATCGTCTTCAAACACCTGAACATATTCAGTAGAAAACTCGATAATCTCGGCAAACAGTGGTAGTTGCTGTTGGAGTTAGCTTGAGTAAGTATCTGACCTTGTACTTTCGGAAGCAACATCTCGGCAAAAAAGTAAATGATCTTAATGTTATTAAACCTTTTATTCAAACAAGTAAGTGAAAATTTCGCAACAAATTTAATCTCAAGTAAATCTTTTGTAATTCACTGGGATGAAAACGTTTTCCATTGTTACCTGAGAAAGAAAACGTAAATCAACTTCCGGTGATTGTGTCTGGGCTAGGCATTCCTCAGCTGCTTGAGTTACTGACAGGCACAGGGAAATGTAATTCCTCATGCTCAGATTTCTTATTCAACAAATAAATTCGATGCGCTTTGACGCTACTGCTCTTATGTAGTAATATTGCTGTAAGAGATTTTCTAACTGTGAATTCCTTGAGAGGAAATTGGTCGGCGAACTACTGCGTTTTGATGCGAAGTTGGCGCCGGAAATTCTAGATAAAAAAAAATATATAAAGGTTCATTTTCTCTTTCTCTAGACAGTGAAATTGCTTTCTTACTTAGGTGCCCGTAAGCCACGAAACCTGGCCCGGAGCCCTTTCCCAGGCTAACAAGATATGTCATAAACGTAGCATGAAAAAATAGAGTAAAAGCAGAATAATCCTTGTAGCAATTAATTTTAGAACCTTGTTGTACAGACAGTAAAATTGCTTTTTCTCCATGATGAGAACCTAGCCACTGGACAGTCTTCAGGAAGCAGTGTTTTGACAAAGACTTGAAGGAATGGTTAAGAGTTTTTACACTGAAGGCGGCAAACTTTGTAAAATAAGTCTTGAATGATGTTAGGCGCCATTCATTTTATGCATTCCCTGATCTTCGATGTAAATAGAAAATGTAGACAAAAGTACTGTTCATCGTAAGAGACGTTTTGTCAGGGCGTGATGTTTTTCGATTTTTTCCCAGGAAGAGGAAAATACCTTAATGTTTTCGTACGCTGTTGATAAAAAAGGATGTGTGCACATACTCTAAGTTTTACAGAGTCAATTGGCTGGGATAAATTCATGTAGACTGCGATTCACCAATTAATTTGAAATGAGGCATGATTGCGTCGGTCGTTGCTGTATAATTAATAATTAGGCGAGGAGTTAAAAGAGAAAGATTTGGGTTAAACAGTGGATAGAGTTTTCTTCAGCTACAGATTTTGAGTTGAATGGTGAGAGTTTTCGTCAGCTACTAGTTTTAAGTTGGATGCTGAGTTAGCAAAAATGAAGAAGGAAAAAAAAGTAGATTTTTTAAAAGTGGAGGCTCGGAGAGTTTCGTGGAGCTACTTGTTTTGAATTGGATGCTCAGAGTTTTACTTCAGGTACAGGTTCTTGAGTTAGATGTAGTGATAGCGAAAATGAAGAAGAATACGTTTAAAAAGATAGATTTTTTGAAGAAGAGAGGTTTTTCTTCAGGCTTTTTTTTCGTATTTAGCTGGATTTGATTTATCATGGTACTGGGTTGAAGTTGATATATACACTCACGTTTGTGAAAATTGCAACACCATGAAGGACTTACGCGAGTGAGCTGAAATTTTCAGGAAATGCAAAGTAGCGCATGATATGCAAATGATTAGAATTGCAAATCCGTAGCGCATGCGTATGCTGAGCAGCGCCCTCTGAACGGCTGATGGATCCGAATAAATAGACGGCTGTAGCGAGGCATGTATGGTTATCGGTGGTTATCTGCTAGTGGTAAACGTTAACTCAATCTGTACTTATGCCTCGTCGACGAAAGAGAGCGAGATTTGAACAACTTACAGAGTTTGAACGAGGGAGAATCATCGGCCTTCGTGAAGCTGGATTGTCGTATCGTGCAGTAGCCTCTCGTGTGCAGCGTAACAGCAGCACAGTGATGCGCGTTTGGAAGCAGTGGACGGACGAGTGTCGGACAACTCGGAAATCCGGGAGTGGACCCCGAAATGTGACGTCAGCTCGCGATGATAGACACCTGGTCCGCATGGCGCGGACGGACCGTACAGCTTCCTCTAGACAATTGGCAGCACTGTGGTCAATAGCTACAGGTGTTTCATTGTGTGCTTCATCAATTCGTAGACGTCTGCTGCAGTGTGGACTGCGCGCACGGACTCCTTTATACAGGATCCCCCTAACGCACGACCATCGCCGCCTGCGGCTACAATGGGCCAATCAGCATAGAGACTGGCGTGCTGATTGGCAGCATGTCGTGTTTTCTGACGAATCCCGCTTTAATTTGTGGTACCATGATGGCCGCATTCGTGTCAGACGCTATGCCGGTGAACGCCACCTTCCGGAGTGCATTATCGAACGCCACAGTGGACGAACACCCGGAGTTATGGTCTGGGGCGCCATAGCATATCATAGACGATCTCAATTGCTACGAATTGTGGGCAATCTGAACAGCAACCGGTATATCCGTGAAGTTCTACAGCCCGAAGCTGTTCCCTTCCTTCAAAGCTTGCCAGGCGCTGTATTTCAACAGGACAATGCCCGCCCTCATACTGCTCGGATTGTTAAATCCTTCTTTGCAGCGCAGCAGGTACAGCTTCTTCCTTGGCCTGCGTGTTCCCCGGATATGTCGCCAATTGAACATGTGTGGGATGTCATTGGTCGGCGTCTTGCTCGTGATCCTCGTCCTGTTGCGTCTGCAGACGAACTTTGGGTACGCGTACAAACGATATGGAATGCTCTTCCTCAGTCAGACATTCAAACTTTGTTTGACTCCATGCCACGTCGTGTAGCAGCACTTATTGCGGCGCGTGGTGGCCACACAAAATACTGATTCTGATCTCTTGTTCTTGTTTGTTTGCTTTGAACATTTAATCATTTATTTGTACCACTACCACTCAACTGTGTATTAAATTGCATTCAATTATGACGATTCCTTCTTGGTGTTGCAATTTTCACAAACGTGAGTGTAATTAAGCGAAAATTTATAGAAAACTTTTCGCTTATATATCTATCAACTTCAAGCAGAAAAGGCGGAGAAAGAACTTATTGTAGCGAAAATGTCGTGGAACGACCAGGCGAGTCTTCATTTTCTTCTTCCGTTAGCTGTCCTTGCAAGGAGAGACTGCAGTTTTAGATAAAGGTGAAGTATTCTAGTTTCTAGATTTCAAGAAATTATTTCTACAATTTACGAACAGAGAGAGATCACTGGCTGAAAAATGTGCTTGTTGTGAGATGGAAAAAGAACGTACTTTAGCGAAGAAGTCTTGAAAAGACGAAGCAACAAAGATTTCTTCTGTGTTTTGATGTAAAGATTCTTTTTACGGTTGTGATGACTAGGTGATGTTGGTACAGACCTTCAAATAAAAACCAAAGGAAAAAGGTTCCTATCCTACAGAGAAGTAGCTACAGACATCGAAAACAGTTCCTCTCTTTTGAACTATGTCGAACTGTGGGGAAGTCAAAAACGTCGTAAGTACCTTTCACCTCTTTCATGCACGCATGAGTGATTATGAAAATTGTGTGTAAATTGTAAATGCCTAGTCAGGAGTTTATTTTAAACTTAAAGGTAAGTCTTTATGTGTATGTTCATTGTAATTTTATATGTTAATGGAATACTAAATGGCTAGTATAAAACAAGGAAACTGTAGCTAAGAATATGCGAATTTTAATAAAATATTTCTGGCCACTGCAGTAAAGTAAGGAAATTTAAGTTTATCATTGTCTAAATCGAACCTGGATATGTGTAATGGCAGGTGCATTTGTACCTCAGTATGTAATGTTCATTAAGGAATCTATTAAAACTGGGTATTTTATTATCACAATGTGTGCCATAATTATTAAAGAATGTTAAGTTCTTGTTTTGTATATTGCACGTATATTTATCCGCTACACAACACTGCCACCAATATACAGAAGTGGAACTTGCATTTAGTAACGCAAATTATAAAAGGACTTCCTACAACTATCATATGTTAAACCTTGTTATACCAAGCAAGATTAGTCATTAAGTAATAAGCATATGTTATTTTATAATAAGCATATGCTTAGGGCATCAAGAAAAGTGGGAATTACAGAAGGTACATAGGCACATAAGGACAATGAAAAATTGCTCATGGACGATTTTGCCATGGAATGTATGGGGTGGCCAACCTAAGACCGACAGAGAATGGACAGAAGTACTGTAAATGTATGTTAGAGAAAGCAAAATTAAAAAAATACAAGTACTTTTTTTAAATACTTTTTTTAAGGCTTCTAAAAGTCTTAATCCGGCTCTGTTCTTGTGAGTAAAGTATTTGTTACTTATAATGATTGCACCATCTGTTCTTCATTACAGCTGTTCTATCTAACCCTGATACAGCCATACAGCCATTCTTGTATGTTTTAAGCAGTGATGCGTCACGAAACAATCCATTAGTATTGCAATAGTTAGTGCAACATTAGGAAATGAGAAGAATATTATAATATAGTTAACTATCCTAAATGAACCCCAACGAGAGATGGTTATAGTGAATTTCTAACACTTTCAATTGTCTTCCTGTAGGGCATTTTTTTATGTTAGGCTTCTCGTATACTGGGCTCTTTATTCCTCTAAATGAATAGCCATAAAGCAATGTATTCTTTCAAAATACGGAATTTTATTGTCAACTGTAAATGTTTTATAGTAAACTGGGAAAACATCTGGAGTTACATGATTTTTCTAGTGCGTACTTACCTTAGAGTTTGATTTATAATTCCTCTTCCTACTTGCTACTTATGAAAAGCTAAATGCTACTCTTTCTGAATAAGAAACTAAAACAGCTAGTGAATGTTTAATGAGAAGCTTGTAGTTTTGATGTTTTTTTTTCTCTTTTGAATATGTAACTTCAAGTTAAAAAAAAAGTTGCTTAATGACAGGGTTGTTGAACTTCTCATCCATTGTATGGGAAGATGGTTTATTATAATTTGGAAGATAAGACAGCGTGACAAAATTATGGTAAATTTTTTATTGCCATTGCATGGCAACAAATTTTGTTCCTGAAATACAGCATCTCAGAAATGACTACAAACAAGGACGATAGTTCGACATTTAAGGATTGTTAATGACGACGATGAAAATGGTATGGTTCTTATGAAAAAGTATTTTATAATGAAGAATGAAGACCAAAATCTGTATTATAAGTTCTAAAGCAATATAGGTATTTTATCCCCACTGCAAGAGTGAAAATTTAGTCTCTGATATATAACCGGACAAGAAACTCTGATTAAGTAATTTAACCGAGTTTGTCTTTTTAATGAATATTAATTGCAAGTAGACAAGGTTCTATTATATGTGATAAGTATAATTAATTTAAATAAGTGTTTGTACGTGAAACTGTTTAAAAATTAATGCAGCTGCATTTCTGCACTACACTCATATATAGTTGTATATATATAATATATGCAATCAGAAATTAATCTTTGAGCAAACTGTGCTGGTATTAAATGATAATTTAAATAGTTTGAAAAGTGCTCAACCTATAGCTTTAATCTCAAGGAACGTATTTGGCGGAGAGGGGTTAAAGATATAAATTGTTAAAATTTTCTTCGTGTTACTAAGGACAATCCTAATTAATATATATATATACTGACCAATGAATTAGAAACTCAAGATCAATATTTTATTGTACTACCTTTTGCACGGATTGTCTGATTCGCTTGAGCATCGAGTCTACATGCTTCTGGAGTACATTTACGTCCAGAGAATACCATGCATTGGATATGCGGCTTTTTATATCTTGTAAATTAGATGGAAGAGGAGTGTTGTGTAGCAATTTTCATGTAACACTTAATTATTTAAGTTTGACTTAAGATTTAATTTTCATTATTCTAAATTTATGCTACACAACGTTATTTTATTTAATATCTTGTATTTATTTTGTTTTAGTTTGTATTTATATTTGTTTTAGTTTAATTTTAATTAGGGGTTTTGGTACTTTAAGATTCGTACGTTTTTTCCACTGGTTACTCCTAAATGCGTTGAAAGAGACAATGGAATTAGGTGCTTTCCTACGTAATAAACTTGATTTAAAATTACTTAACTTAGGTTGATTCCATTTAACTTATATCATTGGATGCAGAAAAATTAGCCTTTTAATTTAAGAGTACTTTCAAGTCTCTAGCTTAATTAGTTTTTAAGTTACAGCTAATTATTTAACGAAAGTTTGCACTTCGTGAGATTTTTTTTGGTTGAGGGGGAAAGGATTGAAAAGCGTCACTTTTGCAGTTGATTTCTAAGCCTTTGCTTAGGAATTTTTGTCCGTTGCCTTAGGTTTGTTAGTTTTCCCACGCTTACGTCGAATTCTTGGTTCTTCCTTTGGCGGGCTTGGCGAGATTCGAATTTTTGTTCCAGTTCAACTCCTCGATTTTTTGGACGTTTGTAGCGGGGGTTTGTTCGAGGTGTAGAGTTCAGGTTTTATTCACCCCTTTGGCGAGTTTTGGCGATATCTGGTGTCCGGACCTGACAAAAAGGTCGTGCAGGTGGGATTGCGATCTCTTGGGACGTCTTCGCTTTTGCATTCGGCTGACGAGAAGATATTTTCTCGGGTGCCTTGAGCACTTTGTTGCTACAACAGGGAGGATGAATTTGTTTTTTTTTAACGGGGGCTTATGGCTCCTGTCACTTGCTTCTTCTTGGCTTTTAAGCTTTACTTTAATAGTTCTTCAACGATGAAAAGAAAATAATACTACAATCGAAAATAACGTACTTCAAAAATGAAAGGAAAATATATTTCCATGCTTCTTCTTCAACTTCAATAGAAATAACAATCCTTCAAAAATGGAAAGGAACTTATTCTTCATCAATTCTACCGTTGGATGAACCTTCTTAGTCTAAATTTTGCTCGACAGACTCCGTCCGCCTCTTCAATTTAAAAAGAACAGAAAAATCAACAGCCAGGCAATAGCCACACTGTGTTCCGACCTGTGTTTCCTGATGAATATGAAGTTCATAATACAGAAGGACGTCACTCATCGCAACAACTACAAGTTCCTACGTCGAGTAATCTTCTGTGGTTCGGTCTTCGTCATGCTGCCGTCAATTGATTGACCCGTGTCTTCGTACCTGCATCTTCAAGTCGCAAATATTTTTTTTAACATTTCTTCAAGTACCATCTTGACAGATAAGTTGCCCTTTGAACTTTAATTAAACTAAATTCTTAAAGAAATTTTTTTTCATTCAAAATTCACTGGTTTAATTATTTTCTTGGATTTTTTAAAAAAAGATTTTATTATTATCAGAAATCAAGATTTTATTTAAGTAAAATGTTTGCTGTAACGAATTTGAAATGTAGAAGTTTTAAATCTTTAATATCTTTGAGGATTTGTTGATTTAACTGAGATCTGAAGAAATTTGTGAGCAGTCTTAAATTGCTCTAGTTAAAAATCTAATTTTTTTTTTTCCTTTTGGTGCAATACTATAATTACTTAACTCTGTACTTAATTATTAGAATTTTTACATGTTCTTGGATAAATAAGGTGTAAGAACCTTACAACTGTTAAATGAAATAGAAAATTTTAATTTATATCTTAACTCATGAAAATAGTTATTTCTTAACAAATAGTTTTTGAATTGAAGTGGTTATTGTCTAAGTTCGCAGTATTTGTGAAAAACTATTTGTTTTCTAAATTAATGTTGGTAGTTCCCGGGGACCAGTATAATTTTATGGTAGTAAATTTGTTTGATATCAGTGTTTTAAGGAAAGTAATAAACTAAGTTAGTATTATTGATTTTATGTGTTTACTTGAATTTCTGATAGCACAACATAGTTTTACCAGTAGCAAGGCTCGAGTTATTGAAACGAAACTTAAAAAAATTAATCACAACGCAATTGCTTAATTTGTTTAGTCAACTAGTATTTTACAACTTAGTATTTAACAGGAGCGTGCTGTCGGATGCGTCTTTCCACCATATCCCACACATTTTGTATGGGTTAAGATCCGGGCTATGTGGTGGCCTGGGAAGGAGCTGAGGCTGATGTTCAGCGAACCAATTTTTAACACTTCTGACACGATGTACGGTTGCATTATCGTCCATCAAATATCCGTGGCAATCAGAGTAAAAATGCAACACTGCAAGGTGCGCTTGATCTTCCAGTATATCTAGGTATCTCATGGCTGTTTGTTCACCATCGAGGAACAGTAGGGCTCCAATTTCATGTCAGCAGAACATGCCTCATATCCTGATACTTCCACCAGATCCTTGCGCAGTGCGAGTAAGGCAAGGTTGATTCATGACTTGATGGAGTTCTTGCCAAATTCGACGTCTTCCATCAATGCAAAATAAAGTGTAGCTCGATTCATCCGACCACATTACCCGTTTCCAATCCTCAGATGTCCAGTGACTTCTTTGCCGACACCACTCTAAATGAATTCTTGCATGTTGGGTAGAAATGAGCGGTTTTCTCACAGGTACCCAAGTATGCATTCCTAGCCTCTGGAATAATCTGCGCATGGTTCGAGCCGATATCTGTTGGGAAGAGCCTTGGTTAACAATCTGTGTCAGTTGAAGCACAGTAGAGTTCCTGTTCTGCCGTACAATTCGTCGGAGACGACGCCGATCACTCACTTGGAAAACTGTGCTCGAACTGCAGTTATGTCTTCTAGAGAAGGACTGCGGGTTCTGATTCCAACTTTTGAAAACCTTTGATATGGATGCTTTTGAAAACCCAGTGAGATTGCTGTCTTCGAAATAGAGGCTCCTGTTAAACGGGCACCAATAATAAGGCCTTTTTCAAATGGTGAAAGATCTGTCGTTTTTCCCATTTTACTTCATTCACCGTGGAAAAGCAACCTTACACCTTACTCATACTGGCATTCTAACCACGTGTAACACACGTCATAAAAAAATTCGCATACTTCATCCCTTCTACGTATTTAAATGAAAATCTCAAAGGTTTCTAATTCATTGGTCCGTGTGTGTGTGCATATATATACGTATATATACATACACACTCACATATGTATATATATACAAGTATATATATATATATATACATATTGGCATGAAAAACTTAAACACAGCACTCAGTACGATGAGAGATCAAAAAGCGAACACAAAACCTTATGACGATTTGCAACAGCAGAAAAACAATGGGTATACAAATTTCCGGTAAGTGATATAATACATTATGCAGTATCCTAATATGAGCTAGCAGTCTAATATTTATTCTTCTTAAGTGCATGAATGAGAAAAAAATCTATTTTATTTCCTTTCTTTGAGTATAAACAGCAATAATATTGTTCAATATCATTCTCGCATTTTTCTATTCTCAATTTCTCTGACGGTGCAAATAAAACAGTTTGATTTTTTAATTAATGATCTTATTTAAGAAACTAGGCATTCCCTATTTTTAATTCATTTTTGAAATATGCTTACGAACTTTGAATGAAATTTGTCTAAACATATTCCGCAAACTGAATTTAATTCTTTCGAATGCAATAACTGAAACTCCGTATTATTTCATGTAACATCAAATATACTTAATGAGTATTTAATTAAACTTACCGGTATGGTTCCCATACACAGATAATACTTTCACCCTTTTTGACGCTAATAAAGATGATTTAAATAAAGTTCAATAATGAATTTCATTGGTCCTGTTATTTTGTTTATGTTTGAACTTGAAACTTGCAGTTCTCTTACGTTCCTCGATGTTTTGGTCACAGGTAACGCATCTAACTTTAGTACTACGGTTTACCGCAAACCTTTATCGATTTGCCTTCCACCACACTTTAAATCATATCATCCGACTGAACAGAAGTTAGCTTCATTTTATTCCTTTGTTTTCCGTGCACTTCAGGTTTACTCCTTCAAATTGGTTCTTGATCAAGAACTAAATTATTTAAAAGCAGTAGCTATTGACAGGGCTTTTCACTCAACATTATTAATCAAGCAGTTAAAAAATTCTCATCTCAACACACCGAAAGGCACACTCTTGTTTTAGGAGATTATAAGAATTATGTTGTCATTCCTTTCTTTTCATCACTTAGCTACAAAATTGCACGTATTTTATAGAAATTTAACTTTCGGGTCGTCTATTCTCCTATCAATAAAATTCCATACTTAAGGGCCCCATTCCGTGTATGAAATCCTGGAATATTTACAGGATTCCTTGTCAGTGTGGTTTAATTTACATCGGTCAAACTTACAGAGCCTTGAAATTTCGCGTTAAGGAACATGAGGCATATGTTAGGAAAAAGGAAGCACAGAAGTCTTCTGTTGCCCAGCATTGTTGGTCCGAAAATCACACTTTCCATATTTCTGCAGCCAAACTTATTCAAAAAGCATCTTCCATTGGTGAATTAGATTTTCTAGAGGAGTTTCACATTCAAAAAATTTGTTCTGTTCTAGGTAATGACCTTAATTCCAATCCATCTTTACCTTCAGCCTTTAAGGAAATTATGTTTTTGTTTTCATGTTTCATCACTAGATGGCGTCAGTAGCTTAACTCCTATCCAGCCGTTCTTATCTTCTCCTTGCGCTTTGACAGCTAAGGATGATGGTTCGACAAAAACCAAGGAAACTAGTCCTGTAAAAATTTGCAAATATAACGCTGATTTTTGTTGTTTCACTTCGAAATTAAACTTATTTTCTTAACGCCATCGTGCAAATTTCATTTATGAGTTTACATGAGTGTAGCAAATTTATTTTTAAATATTTTCGTATATGACATAGTATTGAAATTTACTAGACTATTTATTTCTGATAAAAGGACAGTAACACATTCAAATATTTGAAAGAAAGCACTTTCAGATCTAAAAATAGTAAGTAGTGAACAAACCCTTCAATATATTATATCCCTACTTATAAACTCATGAGAAAAAGAAATAAATGCATTTTTGAACTAATGTTTTATAAACGTGAAGCTTCTCTATTTCCTTCCAAAAATTTACGAAAAACAAGGGACTGAATATTGTACTAGGTTACTTAATGTATGGTTTTAGAAACATCTCTTATTAATAATAATGATGGAGCAAATATTCACAAAATTCATTTACATATTTTAAAAGGCATTAATTAAATGTAAGTACTGCATGTACACTGCGCAAGAAAGAAAAAAAAAAAGGGACAGTTTCTGTAATTCCCGTTCTACTGGGCCGATTGAAAAAACTCAACTTTCGTTTTTCATGTCTCGAAAGTGCGACTTAGGATATGTGTTAGATTTATATACAGCATTGTTCTAATATGAGTATTTTGACACAAAATCGGACTTTTTCTGAAATGACATGACAATTGTTTTCCATATTTCGATTCCACGTCTCAAAGTATGCCAAATTGCCAAGTTTTGTCAAAATCGCACGAGTAATTTTTAAAAAATTAGCTCTCAAAATTTTAGCTATTCCATGTTATTTGAATTTCGTGTGTATTTATTAATGCTTCTTTTTTTATTAAACTTATTTGATTCTCCATTTCTCCTTTCTAAATTTATGTTTATTCCAAATAAAATTCACTCATTTTTTATGATTTATTTTTTAAATTTGTATTTTTAAATAATTTTTATAAAATTTTCGAAAAACATTTTGAATTATAACCAACAACATTTTTACCATCATCTTAAAGTAGATGTATTTCTAAGCATACCGGCAAAAAATTATTGTTGTTTATTCAAAATTTCCTAAGATATACGTGAATTTACATTTTGGCACGCTTTGAAATTTGGCGTATTTACTATAAGCGATAATAACGAAAATGTGGGTTACTCACTATTTGAAAGTATGAATGGTGACCTTTTTTTCCGCTCGTGGATAAGGAAAATAGGTTGCTATAAACTAAGAAGTTCGCAAAGTGAATTATTCTTGGCGCAAACTGAAAAAAATGCGTCAAGGTAAATATTTAAATTTCTCTGTAAATTTCGCACCAAAATTTACAGAATTTAATATCTAGGCATAATTCCAGTCGTAGACTCGAAATATGGAAAAAAATTGGAATGTTATTTCAGAAAAAGTCCAATTGTGCTTCAAACTACATATGTGTGTGCTATAAATAAATCTAATATATATCCTAAGTCGCGCTTCGGAGACATGAAAAACGCAATTTGAATTTCGTTAATCTGCCCAGCAGAACAGGCGATATAAAACTGTCCCCCCCCGCGCTTTTTTTTTCTCAGTGTACATATTTAATTGTACTATTGTAACATTTTATAAACTGCATTAACTAAATGTATTTTAAATTGCAGCAATTAAATATATTATTAAAAAATAAAATATACCGTATTTCCTCGAGTATAAAATATAACGTATTTCCTCGGCCCTAGCTATTTAGCGTCAGGTTCTGAAAATTTTAAAAGTATTCGCGTAATTTTCCCCTTCCTTAAGGTGTTCACAGAACGAATTCCCGTAAATTTTAAAATAGATTCCTCCACATAGTGATTGTTTTCATGTTACGAAACAGAAATAAACCCTCGCAAGTAAAATGCAAAATTCACGCCGAACCTTTCTCTTTTAACCTGCAAACTTTATGCCAGTCTGTTTCAAGAACTAACCGATCACAGCGAAGTAAAACGAACTGACATTCAGTCTATGATTTCGCCGACTCAGCTACACATCCATCTTCTCTAAATATTTATGGGTGATTTTAGGCCTAAGGAGTAGCAGAGATGACAGTAACAACAGGGGAGATTCAAGTTAAAAGGAAGTAGAAATGAAAATATCATATTTAATATTTCAATTTTAATATTACTATGTATGTTTATTGAAATGTAAGTTTCGTTTAAAGAAATACCTATAGTTTATCCATGACTACTTTCTACGTTAACATTGTAAACGCATCCATCGAAAACTGAATTATTTGCATAAATTTCCGTTCCCGATTTTTGGATGATAAAATTAGTAAACGTCAATTAGCTATAAAATTGCACGTATTTTACAGAAATTTAACTGTAACATAATGTTTTCTTCAAAAAAACATTAGGTTTTGAAGCAGGATACATGAAAAATGAGCAATGCCCTCGCCGAGACTCGAACCTGCACCTCTCGAATACTCGCCGAGTGTGCTGCCGTTACACCATAAAGGCATGAATAAAGCAGGGAGAAAATGCCTTATATTCTCCCCCTTTTAAAGGACGACTGGGGATTAGGGGACCCAACTGCCAAATTCTGGTGGTGAAGAATCATCGTTCACCACCTTTTAGTTCGGGCGCCACTGTAGCTCATTAGGTTTCTTTGAAGTAGGAAACACGAAAAATGAACAATGTCCTGGCCGGGACTCGAACCTGGACCTCTCGAATACGCGCCGAGTGGGCCATCAGTACACCACCAAGACATGCAGAAAAAAAGGAGAAATACCTTATAACCTAAAGGTGGAAAATACGCGAAGAAATATCATAATTTGGAAAATACTTAGTATTGGCACTGGAAAATACTTTCTTTGTTTATAGGTAGCTAAATTTGTTAATTATCTATGTATCATACTTTAAAAGATAAATTAGAGATTTTTGTGCCACATTCAATGAAAATTTCTGTAAATTCAATGGAATTTTCTGTAAATTGCCTGACCTCCTAGAAAAAACAAAGAAATATAATGACTCGAACAACAGAAATACAGAGGGGATAGTTTTCCAAGTAACCAGAAATAACATTTCATTAACTGCCCCATCAATATTAAAAGCAGTAAATGCTTCTCTCATCAAAAAATTCTTGTTATTTGATATAAGTTTCTTAACTAAGTTATCTACCTTTCGTGATAGCAAGTTTTTTTTTTAAAAAGAGAAAAAAAACGAAGCGCTTTCAGATTGTCAGCATTCAGTTCAACAGCAGCAGAAACGCCGCTGAATTATTTTTTCTCAAACTCTTAATCTCAACGCGAAAGAAGGTTTCGCTGCATAAAAGCGCTTTTGCCTTCGTGAATAATAAGCCTGAAGATAGCTCGCCTGGTACCTTTTCGAAGCATCTGAGGAAATAGAGAACTTCAAAAAAAATAATAAATAAATAAAATAGATCGTTGAATAGCATTGAAAGAAACAGAAACTATCTGGAACAACAGCACTTGTGAAGCCAGAGATAAAAGACTGGCTTTAGAAATGGAGCCATTCAAAGTATTTCTGTATGTTTCTGCCACCAGATGTCGCGGATGACACAATAGTCATTCAACTTCAGGTGGCAGCTTCCTTTTGACTATCAACGCAATGGAATAATGCATGAGACCATTCGCAAGCAAATGTGTTAGACACTGTTGCTGAAAAGAACACTTAACGGCTTTCTGCTAAAGGTAACTTTTCCTCCTTCAATTCATTGTTTACGCTGAAGAACTACTGAAATTTATTGGAACATTTACTTGAATTAAGAAAACTGAATTGCATTCTGACATTTGACAAATTTATGCTTTTTGCATCTGACAACAAACAGAAAAATAGGTTTCGTTGTAAAATCTAGAAATTTGTATTGCAACAATACAGAATGTGCATTTGCGTTCACTGACCTCTGATGCCAAAACGAAATGAAGAAAGATTTCCGAAATAATGCTATTTTGCCAAAACATGCTTAAAAAAAAAATAACTTTTCTCTTCAGAAGTTGAAAGCAATTCATTATGTAACGCAGACTGGAAAAAATTAAGTAGTAATAAATTTCGTTTCGCAAAAAAATCTGAAGTTAAATAATATATCCGGCATTAGTGTGTTCTGATAAAATTCTTTTCCCGCATAAATTTCGTCATACCATTGTGTAGAGACATTAGGTTTTTTTTCATGTGCTGGGGAAGTGGAAAATGTTCAGAGCCCTGGCCAGGGCTCGAACTTGGAACTCTCAAACACCCGTTGAGTGTGCTACCGTTACACCACGAAAGCAGGCATACTAGAAGGAGGGAGAAAATACCTTATAATTGTTTTAAAGGAATTTCGCTACAGGTTTAGAACAACGATTGCGATTTATTTCACTTTATTTCTTTTATTAACTTTCATGCATCTCCATCTTGCCCAATCTTTTCAAAAGATTATAGTACATAACGCGTTTTTTTAATAAATTTTAGAGTAACAGAAAAAAATAACTTTAATATAAAATATATTTATTATTATTATTAAAAATCATTTTTATCTTTCAAGTTTTCTTTGTCCTAATAATAACTTTTGAGTTCTAATCTAAATAATAAACTGAATTCTCTCTGGTGTCATAAATTCAGATATTATCTATTAACACGGTTCTGCGTAAAAGATACTCATTTGATAATCCCAACTCAGAAGAATGTGATGGATTTATCTCAGCTTCCAAACAATTTTGTAGAGTCATTAATTTTTTCGAACGAGGAAACATGAAAAATGTGCAATGCCATTGCCGGAATTCGAACTTCCCTAATGCCAGCCGGACGTGCTTCCTCCAACTCGAAGCCACACGGTAAGGAGAGAAAATTACCGTATATTCTCAGCCACTTAAAGGATGACTGGAGAGGCAGGAACCCGTCCACAAACATTCGTGGCGACAAATTATCGTTCACCAAATTTTAGTTTGATGTCAACTTGTAGAGTCATTTGATTTTTCAAAGCAGGAAACAGGATCAATGTGCAAGTCGCTACATAGATTCGAACCCTGCAATTTCCAAATACAGACGTACTTCCAATTTCACCATAAAGGCACGTGATAAGGAGGAAGAAAATATTTTACAAATTTTTAAAGTTTTTTGCAGCTTCTTCCGGGCTCTGCGAAGTTGCACACTCTCATAAAAGGAACACATCCCTATTGCAAGATTTTTTATATCAATAGCTTACTGTGTCAGTTATTCAGAGTACAGAATAATCAAGCAAATCTATTTCTTGATTAATTTCTTTTAAAAATTATAGCCTACTTTTCAAATACTGTAGACGGTGTATATTATTGGTACATTTTCTCCCCGTCTGCACTCCATGAGGACAGCAGTCATGCTGTTACGCTTAAGCTGTTATTGTGTGTCCTTAGGAAGATGAAATCTATTAGCTGTACACCGTGACCAAGGGACTGGAAAGCTGTACAGGTGGCATAATTTAAACATATCTTGTTGAAGTGCATGAGAATACAAGGCTGTATAAGAAAATGCACTCGAATCTTGCGTTGCTACAAGTGAACAGTATATTATAAGCTTAAGAGCTATGCTGCATAAATTATAGGATTATTTACAACAGATTCATAGAAATCCACACTGTACCAGAAATAATACAATCTTTTTAAGGAGTATATGCAATGTCAAAATAATAATTCATCAAAATACAGGGTGTTTATAAAGTCCCGGACCCATTCTGATGTTTAATAACTCATAAAATAATAAAGATAGATTAAAATTAATAACGTAAATGTTTAGATAGACTCAAAAAGTTTCATGACCCTTGTCAATGAACTTCCAAGTGTGCCTCCTTCGTCGCACGGAGAATATCAAGTCGATATTCAATTTCACGCCAGGTACCGGAAAGCATGTCGACATCCACAGAGGCTATTGCGGTTGTAATTCTGGCTTTTAGGTCATCAATGTTCGACACTCTCCTCCTGTAAACGTTGTCCTTTACAAATCCCCAAAGGAAAAAGTCCAGCGGCGTTATATCAGGTGATCTGGGTGGCCGAGGAATTGGACCTCCTCGCCCAATCCATCTTCCTGTAAAATGGTCATTCAAAGAACTACGAAAGATGGAACCCCAATGAGGAAGCGCACCATCTTGTTGCAAAAAGACACGTGGTTGAAGCTCTTCTAGTTGTGGAAATACGAAGTTTTCCAACATGTCTAAGTATACGACTGATGAGACCGTCTTTTCTGTAAAAAAGAAAGGCCAATGACTCGGTCGTGCAGTTAGTCCACACCACACATTAACCTTTGCCATAATCATAACACCATTGCAATAGTTGCCAAAAACAAAAGAGAGAAAAATGCAATTAATAAGCAGACGATATTTAGAAAAGTACAGGTATTTAGACTGGAAAATGAAATTATCTGAAATTAACCACACGAGCAGACGATATTTACAAAAGTAAAGATATTCAAACCTGAAAAAGAAAATATATAAGTTATTCCATCAAAAAATGTCATAAGTTTGTTTATATCTTTATTATTTTATGAGTTATTAAACATCAAAATGGGTCAGGGACTTTATAAACACCCTGTATTTACATACTATTTAAAATATCATGGTTTACAAAACGTGGGGAAAAAGTGGATATTACAATGTAAAGATGATTACACTAATGATTTAAAAATATGAATATAAAAGAAATACGATAAAGATTAAACAATTGGTAACACTCCGTCATCCATACGTTTATGGCTACTCATTTTACTTAATATCTTATAAAATTTACCCAACTCTTGGGAGAAACACTGAGCAGTGAGCTCGCCGGGAATCGAATCACGGACCTCTGGAATACACGCCCAGTGTACTGACTACTACACCACGAAGGCATACGAAGAAGGCGAGAGAAATACCTTTAGTTCAATACTTTTCGAAAAAATAGACATAACTTGCGAATTATATTAATTCTGCACACGGGTGCAGTTGTCATCCGTTTCTGATTTAATTACATATCCATATAAAATATAGCATATTTGTAAATTAAAACGCATTACATATGATCTGACGGAGATCATGCCGTGCTTTCCGAAGCATATCCCATCGCATATACACTCATTGCCATAAAAATTTGCGCACCAAGAAATAATTGTGTGATTGTAACGAAACTTGGCATGAAGGTACATATTGGGTAGATATGAAAATGATTAGAAATGCTGCGAGATTGCACTTTGCTTAATGCCGCTAGAGGGCGTTGAACTTCGCTCTTCTTGGAGTGTAAAACAGGTAAGCAGAGCTTCTTTGAGTATACTTAATCTTTTGCTGAGGTAGACATGCCGTTACCCCACCATCGAAGCCAATATCAACAGCTGTCAGAGTTCGAGAGAGAAAGAATCATCGGGATGATGGAAGCTGGATGGTCAGCTCGGCGAGTAGCTCGTCAGGTAGGCTGTTCTGATTTTACTGTGAAGAGGTGTTGGAACCAGTGGACAGAAGAAACGTCATTTACACGACGACCATGCTCAGAAGGCCCTCAACAAACCAGCTGTCGAGAAGACCGTCACATCATACGACACGCCGGCGTAGATCCAACTGCCTCATTGGCCGCTATCCAGACGCAGGCATCAGTTTCATTGCGGGCCCTTGTGCCTTATCGAACCATCGCAAGGCGCCTGGTTGAAGGATATCTGGTATCGCGGCGCCTATTACGTGTGCTGCCAATGACACTCACCCACCGACGCCTCCGTTTGGAGTGGATTGGACTTTAAGGGAATGGAACCAGGTTGTCTTGTCTTCAGCGACGAATCTAGATTCAATTTGACCAATGATAGCAATCGTGTTCGTGTGTGGAGGCTCTGCGGTGAACGCCTCAATCCTGCCTTCCCTTTACAGCGACACACCGTTCCCATAGTTGGTGTGATGGTATGGGATGCCATTGCTTACGATACACGGTCACCCCTAATATTGAGCCATGGCACAATGACAGGTCAGTATTACGTCCATGACATCCTTCAGCCACGTGTATTACTACACATGTCAGGACTCGCAGGAGCCTGTTTTCAACAAGACAATGTTCGGCCACACACAGCACGGATTTCACAAGACTGCCTCTACCACACTAACCCCCTTACCTGGTCTGCTCGATCCCCAGATTTGTCACCAATCGAGCATATCTATATCGAGCATCATTTGGGACGGCAAGTTGGACAGCCTACGAGATTGGCCGAACTAGAGACGCGTTTACAGCTACTGTGGAACGAGATGTCTCAGGACACGATTTGGAACTTGTATGCCTCCCCGCTCGTATCGCATCTTGCATTCGCGCTAGAAGTGGTCCAACAGAGTACTAAAACATCCGTTCATGTGTACTTTTTTCTGCAATAAATTATTCTTTTTTATCTGATTTTCAAATCACTTACTTAAATAGTACTTACATATGTAAAATTTCGTTTCATTCTGACGACTCTTTGATAGTGCGCAAGTTTTTACGGCTATGAGTGTCTTTTGAGCATCATATATTTAGAAGTAATATAATTTTGCTTTCTTTAGAACTTAATATTTAAAGGCACATATATTTTTTCCAAAATTTCTAAATTGTATTAAAAGTGCCTGTTATTACCTTATTAAAATCTTAACTTCGTTATTTGATTTAACACCAGTTCCTTTTTTTCCCTTAAAATTGAAATATTTATTTTCCCGCCTAATTTGATTTGCAATGATTTTTTTTTAATAATTTGACTTTTAACACTATTTTTTATTCTCCAATTCTTTCTTTTTATAATTTCTTTCGGAAAAGGAATTATTACTGCATTATTAGATTTTAGATTAGAAAATTAAATTCTGGGAACAGATTGATTTTATAGTACTAGTATATATTTACACAATTGAAAATTTTCCTTATACAACGAGTTATTATGTTCTAAATAAACTTATTTCGTAAATTAAAAGAGTCTTTAACTAAAATAAAATTTTAATTTTCAAATTAGTGATTTGTTAATTTATTATACTAAATAAATAGTTGTGGGTGAAAAAAACATTCGATTGAAACGTGGCTCTGAAATGCAAATCATAAAAATTTAAAATTTGGTTGCATAAAACGTGCATTCAGTTTCACCGTTATTTCTCCATTCCCAAATTACAAATTGTATGCGATATTTAAACTATAATTTTAAAATAACTTTCTTACATCTGTAAGGTTTTTATCTTAACTAAACTTAATCTAACTATTTATTGTGATCTCGATTTTTACTTCTGTTTTCAATACTGCTCACCAGAATGAAAATTAGCTTTAGGTGCACTAAGCTGAGGATTTTGTATCTTAAAGAGAGAGAAAGAGAGTGCTTCAAGCGTTGCTGTGTTAGATTTTACCCGCTCTACCTAAATGTAATTATCTCAGCTTTGTATTCTCTCACAGCTGATTACTTAAAACTTCGGCGCCGGTAAAGTTAACTGAGCAGCCTTATAACCTATCTCATTTGCCTATGCAGTCTTAGACTGCTTTTATCTTCTTTTAAATTTAAGTACCTGTTATTGATTAATTTACATCGCTATAAGTAGTGGTTTATTTGTAACAGGCATCGTGCCTTTTATATTGAAGTTCAGTTTAAAAAGTGGCTTAAATCTTCGCATGTCTCTGTCGTATTACTTCAAATGTAACAATAACTAGCTATTTATCTAGAAGGGTTGTAGTGTAAGATCTATCTCTACTACTCTACTACTCTTTCTACTACTCTACTACTACGATCTCTACTACTCTTATACTCTTTAGTATAACCTTGTAAGATCTTACTTTCAGTATTGGAAATTGTGACCAAACTTTTGATAGAAGTTAAACGGCTTATCGCTATGTATGAAGTACAACAAAAGCTTGAGAAGAGTTTAATAGGCCCCTTATTTAAATTAATATAAGATGAACAGAAAGCGTACCTGGTCCTTAGAAGTCTGTCAGTATTCATGGCAAGAACCTCAAAGTAGAAATTCAAATGTAAAGCTAAATTTAAATAACTAATAACCAGAGAACAATTTAAAGCGAAGATGGTTGGGACTTCACCGGCGTGAATTCAGCTATCGGCAGTTATAATGCAAAATCGAAGACTGGAACTCTCATCTTGGAATAGCACAACCTAGTAACGTGGCCTTCAACAAGCAGAACATGCTCTAACTTAACAATCTCGGAACCGCACTTTAAATAAACCAGAACTCATTTTCATTCTAGCAGGAAAACGGAAAAGAGAGAAGTGGTACTAAAGATTCCAAACATGAAATAACTAGTTATTCAAATTAAGGAAACCTCGCAACCTTCCTAGCAATATTTTTATACTATTAGTTGCTTCTACGATAAACTGAATAAAACTCACCTGTTTATATGATAAACTTCGTAAGTTTCATATTTTAATCAACACATGCGACGAGGTAACAACTGTTTATTGTATACCGATGTGAATGATATCAGTATAATTAACATATGATTATCAAATTGAAATTTTAAAATTATTAATAAGATTGCAACGATTAGCGTCAAGAAAAATACCAGAGATATGTGAATTTTGTAGAAGCGAGAGAAAATCGGAGCTTATCTGTTATACACAAATTTCAAATATTAAGTATTAGAACACAGAATTTTAAATTTACGTAGTTAATTAACCTCATGCAGTTATTATCTTCCTTTTTCTAAGCATTTTTAGACTGTATTTTTCATGAAAATTTATCAGTGAAACTTTATTAAAAAGATTAATTTATTAATGATATTTATTAATTAACAATGCAAATTTTAAATTCTGTTAAGTGCTATAAGTTGCATTAATTTTCTACACATTTTCAATTTTTAAAGGTTTAAGTTTCCTTCTTACTTTTCAGCAAATCTGTTAGTTCTTTCATAAATATGAAATATAGAAGTAAAAATACCCCTTTTTCCTTCTTGTGCTTCCAAATCATTATGTGAATATGTAATTACAACTTTTGAAACCAGAAAACTCATTGTGTGCGTCATGAGATGATTTGTGGGTACTTTATTCTTGCCTGAATACAGCAAAGAGCATGAAGTCTGTCCCAGTAGAAAAAATCCCATGAAGTTATCTTTTCTCTTAAAATCAGTTTTTTTTTCGCTGGATTGTGGCAAAGTCTTCACTTTAACGAATTAATGTTTTACAATATACAAACTTACAATTTATAACATATTTTTTTAATTCCTTTATGATTTACTATAAAATATATAATAAAAGAATTTTTTATATTTTATTTCCTTGTGAAAGATTCCTTCCTCACTTACGTTAAGCTCTTTAAATACGAATGCAGAAGTTAATGTCCCTCCATTGCCCGTTCTGCAAAGAATGGATTAAACTAAAACTAGTTGTACTAAATGTAAATGGATTATGTAATTAAGCTAGATGTTTTTAGATAATTAGTTATAATTTGTAAATTTTCAGTAACAAAATAAAGTACCTTGTTTACAAAAGCGAACAAAAGTTATTTAAAATAAATTTATAATTTATAAATTATTATTTTAAAACATAATTATTAATTATTATTTAAAATTATTATTTGGATAAAATTTGTTAGCGTGGCGTTTGCAGTCACACCAGTTTTCATTGCATTTACATATATATTTATATGTTAATTCACTATAAATTATAAAAAGGAAACTCTCCATATTACATCTCCAAGCAACGGTCCTCCTTGCTTTAAACACAGTTAAGGAAAAATTAAACGCAAAAATGCCAAAATCAAAAGTAAACTTTTTAAGTATTTATTAAATTTGCCAAAATCAAAAGTAAACTTTTTAATTATTTATTTAATTAATTTTTGAAGTATTTATCAAAAGTAAACTTTTTAAGTATTTTTTAAGTGTTTTTTATTTTGATTGAATATCAATTAGTGTTTTGAATCTAGCAAATAATTTGATGCTTACTTGGAAGTAAGATGAAACACTCTCTCTTATTTTAGTTACTGTTAATTGATGGTAAATTGGTTTATCCACTTGATAAGTCGATTAATCTGCTATCAATGATAATAACTGGTTTTTCATTACTTAAAATGCTTGCTTTTGATTTTGGCATTTTTGCGTTTTAGTTTTTCCTTAACTGTGTTTAAAGCAAGGAGGACTGTAAATTCTGTAATTTTTTTTTAATTCTGAAAAATACCTTTTCAATGATGTTTTTAAATTGAATTTCCGTTGCTTGGAGATGTAATATGGAGAGTTTCCTTTTTATAATTTATAGTGAATTATTGCTTAATTACTTTGCAGCTTTAGCGCAAGTCTTGGGCTTATTAATTTACTTTGAATTACTTTCATTATATATGTCTCGTTTTGACTTCGAGCATCAGAAGAATTAGTAATGGAAATAAGTGTAAACAGTTATTAAATGAAACATCTCGTTACAATACAAACAGTTTATTTACAAGTCTAATAATTGACAGCTGCAGTTTCATCATCTCAAAACAGCACTTAAAAATATAAATGGCGTAAGATAATACTCATTAATTATCAAATACACATGAAATGCAACTCAAAGCCATTTATCTTATTTTCTCATAAAATGAAAATGAAAATGTAAAGGTTGTCCATTGTTGCCATACACAATTTTCTAAATTAGTTAAACGAAGATAATATTAGATAGAGGGTCAATTTAACATCCTCCCACCTACGTTAACTTTTTACCTTAAAAATTTAACTTACAAAAGAATATTAACAAAAGAAAATTACAAATTTTTCATAAGTTACAAAAGAAAGATTATACATAGTTCACAAGTCCAGTCTCTTAGGTACTTTAATTTCACGACCTGCTCTAGTCTTTTGAATCTGAGGTTCAGGTACACACACGTCATCAGAAGCAAAATTCTCACAAGTTTCGTCTCCCACCTTCTCGGTTGAAAATTTCTCAATAATGGGATCATCATTGGAAACTTCAAGTGAGTACAATCTTTGAATTGGTCTTAGCAATTGTCCATGACTTGTTTTAAGCTTAACATGTCTTGCAATTCCGTCTTTCCCTGGAAGGATCTGAATTATTTTGCCTAATGGTCAATTGATTCGCTTCGTGTTATGACTGCCTATCAATACAACATCACTAATATTCACTTTCACAGATTATCTGTTTTCTGATTTTTTGGATGAGTGCCCCTAGATATTCAGACCTAAACCTGTTCCTTAAATCTCTTTTCAAGTTTTCTCTATATTTAATCCGCTTATTAAGACTTTTGTGCCCAATATGATCAAGATCTGGAACATCACTTTTTCGTATATCTTGCAGAAATAGAGAGGGACTTAAAGGCATTAAAGTAGCATCATTTTCAGTTGCATATGTCAATGGACGGGAATTAATCACTGCTTCACAATCGCAGAGAATCGTGATCATTTCTTCAGAAGTTAAGGAGGCTCTTCCTAGCACTCGTCTTAGTAATTTCTTAAGAATTCCTACCAATCTCTCCCACCAACCTCCCCACCAGGAGGCAGTTGGTGGGTTGAACTTCCATTGAATTGGTAGTATAGAAATATCATCAGTAATTTGCTTCCAGTTTAGATCTCGAAATACATTTGAAGCTCCAACAAAATTAGTTCCGTTTTCACAGTATATGATTCTACTCCGTCCTCTACGAGCTATAAATCTCCTAAGAGCTAGTAAAAAACTGTCGGTAGACATCGATTTAACCAACTCTAAATGGACTGCCCTGTAAACAGCGCAGGTGAATAAACAGATCCCAGATTTCTTGTTGCCTCCCTTTCTCCAGTGAGATGCACCCCACAGATTTCGAATACAGCTGCTTCTCGTAGTCTGTCTGGAGGAGACGCAGTATAAGTTTCTAGGTTTTTTGCAGAAAATCTCCTACACACTGTGTATTGATTAATGAGATATTTCACAGTTTTACAAGCGTTCAGAATCCAAAATTTCTCTCGTAGAATATTTATCAAAATTTGCGTACCAGCGTGTGCATTTTTTTCGTAATAATATCGCACTAATCTCTTGACAACCTCATGATTGGATGGAAGAACAGCAGGCATTTTAAATTCTTCCGTATCCTCACAAAAGTAAGTTTAGTTTACAGTCTAAGGATTCCACTTTCATCTTTCAATACTCCTAAAATTTTTAATTTCTCGTCTTTTTCATTCGCAAAACAGTCTTCTTGAACCATTTTAATCAATAACTTCTCAGCCTGAAAAATTTCATCAGAATCCAGGTTTCCATGTTTTCTCTCAATTTGTTCAGATCGACAATTGTAGGCGAATCTTAGGATCCAGGCAATTAGATTAACTATCCTTTTGTACTTGGAAAAATATCTGTAATACCAATCTCTCTTAGTAACCAAGCATGTAGAAACTAAACATTTTGTCACAGATAAAACTATACCCTTTTTCTTCTCTCTAAAAATCTCACTCTCATCTAAATTTAAGTCACCTTTTGGCCAATCTTCTTCAGGCAAGTAGAGCCAACTTTGACCTAGCCACCAATTAGATTTCAACAAATTTAGAGCTGAACAACCTCTACTAGGGAGATCAGCCGGATTCATACATCCAGGAATATGTCTCCAAGAATTTTTATTTATTAATCTTCTTATTTCTTTTAATCTATTCTGGACAAAGACATTCCAGGCTTCTTCTCTCGTTATCCAAGCTAAAACAGAGGAAGAATCGGTCCAGAAGTAAACTCCTTCACTCTGTATCTCAGATAAAATTGAGGACGAAAGTCGTGATGCTATAGTAGCTGCAGGTAATTCCAGTCTCGCGATAGTAGTTTCTTCTTTTCCCGTTGGTGCAACTCTACTCCTGGCTTGTATTAGCTGTACTTTAACAGAAACAAAAGTTTTTACTTTGATAAAAGCGGCCACGGCGTAAGCATGCTTACTGGCATCACATAAAATATGTACTGAAATATTTTCACCTGTATTCCTTGAACCAAAATATCTGGGAAAACGGATCTTCTCTAGATAGTCAATGTCTCTCAGCCATTTTAAAAATGCAGTTCTCGTACAGGTACCAACTTCTTTATCCCATGTTATCTTCTGCTTCCACGTTTCTTGAAGCAGTAATTTAGGGATAAGGATGACAGGACAACATATACCAAGAGGATCAAACAATCTATGAGCTAAGATTAACCGCTAAGTTACTTTTTCAAAACATAACTCTTTTATACTACCAGTATTTATTCGTAGAATGCCAGCTTGTTTATTCCATATTAAACCGAGCACATTCGTATCAGCAGAAGCATCATCATTAATATCATTGAACTCCCACCCTCTAAGCTCATATTTTCTCTCAGCTATTACTTCAGTTGATACATTCATAAAAAGATTGAGTTCATTTTTATTTTTGACACAACTGACACAGTTGTCAACATGGGAACTATGCATAAGTTTTTGAACGATACTTTTTGGATATGAGGATTCACCAGTTTCTATATTATCTGAAACAGTTTGTAAATGAAGCTGAATAGTAGAGTTTACAAGAAAAGGGCTGCTTGCTACACCAAAAACTACACGACAGTGCATATAGGCTTTCAGCTGACCATCACTATAAAGCCATAAGAACCTCAAAACATCTCTATCAATGGGTGAAACACTTATTTGTAGAAAGGCTCTTCGTATATCAGCAATAACACCTATCTCCTCTTTTCGAAATCGTGTTAAAATACTCGGAATCTGCTCTATTAGATTCGAACTTTTTTCCAAGCAGTCATTAAGACTAGGAAACCCCTTTACTTTGGCCGAAGCATCGGAGTTCTGTAGTACTATTCTCTTTGATAACTTCTCGGTGAGGAAGGTAAAGAACTTGACCTTGATCGTTTTTAGAAACTTCTTCAATTACTCCCTCTTCTAGCCATTCCTAAAAACATTTTCATGAGCTTCATAGTTGGACTCCGTTTTAAGACGTTTAACAGTTTTGTTAAGTCTCCTCTCGGCTAAATCAAAATAATCTGGCAGTGGTGGATGAGCTTCCAACCAGGGCAAATCAACCTCAAAACGATTATCTACTACATGGACTGTATTTAGGTAATGTAACCTAGCAGCTTCTTGCAGTTACATCTGACGTTTCTTGGCTGATGGGTCAGTAATGCCAACTGTGTGCAAGGTCCATAAATCTGTTATTGTCTCCACTGTAGACAACAGGGACGTAACTAATAATGATGAAGTACACACGCTTCTCGAAGTATTGGGCATTCGTCCCATAACTGAACATCCAAGTTTTGTTTCTATGGCTACGAAACCAGAAGGTATCTCACGACGACCACCTTTCATGAGTTTTCCAACTACATCAGCCCCAATAAGGATTTCAATAGGATCTTCCCAATCATCCACAATATTTATAATATAAGCAGCTAATTCCTTTAGACAAAGTTTATTGACAATAGGTGGCACTGACTTGCAAATAATGTGTTGACTAAGAACTTTAAAGTTACAATGATAATTCCCGTGCACACTTGATAAATACAAAGTGTATACATCGTGCTTGCATACCCCTGAATTTTTCCCTCCAAATAAAGAGTGTTGCAAATATTCACAATTCTAAGGTTCATAGTTCATTTATTGAGCTGTACTTCGTAACAGATACGATCGCTGTGAAGCTGTATCAATAATAGCTCTTGCGATACGTTTTTTCCCATTACCTCTAATTATAACTTTGAATGTTTGCATTACGTGTTTCAGCACTAATCTCAGTTTTCTTTTCAACTTCGGAGGATTCCTCATTTTTGGGCACAGTTATTTGGTGCATTTTCCTACGCAGAAGAATATGGTGTTTTTACCACAACACAAGCAACCAGCTTTCAAGTTACAGTCCTTAACTGAATGTCCAGATTTTAAACATAAAAAACACTTGTGAGATTGTTGAACAAGTGACTCTCTCTCTGACTTAAAGGTATTTTTCTTGCTTTTAGACAATCCCCAGAATAATGGGAATTAGAACAGAATATACACTGTTTTGACACTTGAGATGAAGTTAGAAGATCTGTCGCACTAGGTACATTTGAAAATTTTCCACTCCTAAATGTTTTATCGATCCCTTTTTTCTCCTTGGAAAAATTACTATATTTCACTTCCGCTTTTGACTTTGAAGTGTTGAAACTTCGAGAGGCTAGAAAAATGCGTTCTTCAGCTTCAACTTCGTCTTGTGAAAATTCTAAAATACACTCTAAATCACTTTTCTCAATTATAGTCTTACTTTGATTTGAATCATCTGGACTCACTGTTCCAACTCTTCGATGAGCAGATCTATAGCGCTCCCAAGAAACAAGAGTTTCTTCAGGTAACGATGCTTCAACTAGAGGAAATAACATGGCAGCATATTTCTCCCTAGTAACTCCTAATAGTTCAAGTGAACGGAGTTTACTCTCAAGCTGATCAAACAATTTTCTTAATAAACTTTTAGGACAGCTCTGTTTTTGAAGAACTAATCCTAATAAATCTCTGACGTATACTTGAATCAATAATTCTTCTCTACCAAAACGAATTTTTAGCTGTTTTAAAGGTGTACCATAACTATCACCACCTGGTGGAAAACTCTTAACTAATTCTTCGGCAGGACTGCCTTTTTCCAGTGCTTGAGATAAATACGAAAATTTATCTTGAAAATCAATATTAATGTTCTCATCAATTTTTTTTGAATTGCCTCCAAACGTAGAGCCAGTTTCTTATATTACCGTCAAAAATAGGTAATTTTATTTTTGGATAATGCAATAAAGTGTTCAGCTGCAAAATAATATTCAAACTTTCATTCTTAGAAGATAATTGTTTACCCACTAGTGTTTCTAGCTTCTGTTTTAAAGATCTCCAGCGATCAATGTATGTTTCTGACTCATTTACCACTTTTATTTCGGAATCGGAAGTATTTTCAGAAAACAACAGTTGTTTATATTTCTCTTCCCATGCTATCATTAATAAAGCTTTCTC
This sequence comes from Stegodyphus mimosarum, assembly GCA_000611955.2. Classification (NCBI taxonomy): domain Eukaryota; kingdom Metazoa; phylum Arthropoda; class Arachnida; order Araneae; family Eresidae; genus Stegodyphus; species Stegodyphus mimosarum. The sequence continues at coordinate 64,455 of KK121575.1, read as the reverse complement.
GTCAATTAGCTTTAATTTATTAATTTTCTCGACATAATTCAGGTTAATTTCTTCCTCATCAAAAGAATTACATGCTCGAGTAAACAACCTTCTAAGTTGTTTTCTATCTTTCAATACAGTTTCCCTAATGAATAAAGAATAAAAACAAAATATAAAAATATTTTTCACTCACTTGTAAAAAGCAGCCGCCATGATGTCCTCGGACGCCATGATGTCTCGTTTTGACTTCGAACATCAGAAGAATTAGTAATGGAAATAAGTGTAAACAGTTATTCAATGAAACATCTCGTTAAAACACAAACAGTTTATTTACAAGTCTAATAATTGACAGCTGCAGTTTCATCATCTCAAAACAGCACTTAAAATATAAATGGCGTAAGATAATACTCATTAATTATCAAATACACACAAATGCAATTCGAAGCCATTTATCTCATTTTCTCATAAAAAGAACGAACTCAAAAAATGAAAATGTAAACGTTGTCCACTGTTGCCATACACTATTTTCTAAATTAGTTAAACAAAGATAATATTAGATAGAGGGTCAATTTGGCAATATATATATGTTATTTATATGGACTAATGGATTTAAAATGGATTTTTTTCATGATGTCTGTACGTATGTATGTATCTCGCATAATTCAAAAACGATTAACCGTACAGCGTTGAAATTTTATATATACGACTTCTGTAACAACTAGTTGTGCAACTCCGGTTTTGATTGTACTCGGCAGAACCAAAGTGTATATATATATACATACATAGATATATATATATATATATGAGTTTTAAGTAGGCAGTTAAGAAATTATATGTTATTCTTTTGCAATGGATTAAAATAAAGTTTCAAAATCGAATCCTTTATAAAATGAAATAACTTGTATTTTTGGATACGAATAAAGATTGATTTACAGTCTTTGGCATTAACTGAAATTTGTATCAATTTGTTTTTAAGTACCAATAAAAACTAATTTGATTATTTTTATATTGTTATCTCTTATCTAATTAATGTATATATTTAAAAATTCATACCATAATTATATTCCTTTAATCTCTCAGGAAAGAAATACTTCATTGTCTTCGTGAATTTTGTTATATATAAAGTGAATCCGGCCTGTTTTCCTTAAAAAATTCTCCACAGAGGTATCCCTCGGCTTAAGTAGGCAGTTTTAGTGTGCTCGTACATATTCAAATAACCTAACCTAAACTAAGAAACATTTTTCTCTAATTAAATCTCTAAATAAAGATATACGATTACTTTGTCAATAAGACATAAATATATAAAAAATAGCATAATTTATGGGAAGAAAGGAAATGATGTAATAAATTTTAGAAATAATCTCAGAAATTTGCATAAAAGAAGCATGTAAAAATGTTCAGCATTGAAAAGTAATATGTCATTTTTAAGATTATAATATTTACAAAACTTCAATCAAAAATATATATGTAAGTAGAATTTGGTTTAAGAGTGTTATGGACGGTATGGACGTATGGCATGATTTGTAATGTGACTCCAAGTACCACGGATTGAAGTGGCTAATGAATTTTTAAAGTGAATTTTGAAAAACGGCAGATCACGATGCAAAGTACTGCAATAAAATGCGTTAAGAAAGTTTTTTTTTTGTCACATTATTTTTTAACATTATAAGTAACAGATGTTGAATTATAACTACCAAATAAATGTTACGCCTTAAATCAAAAATTTTAAGCAGCTAGATAAAAATGAGAGTAAACTTTCTCCGATGCCCTTGCCCCACACTCTTCTTAACACAAATAAAAATGAATGGATTGCCAATGCATTATTCCTTTTAGGTCATATCTTTACTTCAATGTACGAACTAAAAAGGAAGTATTGTAATCGCGAAAAATTTCGTGTATCATATTTCAACTAAAATACCCATTTTGAAAGCTATCGAAAGAAATTTAAAGATGTTTTTGCGTGACATCTGTACGTAAGGACAGAATAAAGGACATTTTCCTCGAAAAAAATTATAAAACTGATTTAAAATGGATTGTGAAGAAATTTTTCGTGCCATCTGTGTGTACGTATGTACATATATATGTATGTATGTATTACGCATAACTCAAAAACGAGTAGCCTCAGACCGTTGAAATTTTGTATATAATACTGCTATAACATTTATATGTGCACCTTCCTTTTTGGTTGCAATCGGCCGTAACAAAGGTATATAAATATATATACTTATATGTATACCCACTCTGTTACTCGGCTCAGTGAGCTCAGTTTTTTATTGTTATCTGTTGGCAAATTGCGCATTTTTTGCTTTAAAAACGATTGAATTGTATTCTTATCTTCCGCTTAATGTTTTTATGCCTTTAGTAAATCTACATGAAATATTCGCAGAATTATTAACAATTTAAAAGTTGTTTAAGTGCGGCTAAGCCAAAGAATATGTACTGCTAAGAAGGAAAACTTCGCAGAAGCAGAAGTGGCTCCCTTCCAACGAAAAGGGAAACAACTGCGCATGCGTGAAATATCTGTCGCCAAAAAGCGCCAAAGCTCGAAGCTGAATGTCGAAGTTGGTTTGGACAGGTTCGACCGTTACGTTTAGCAAGAGTTTAAACAAAGAATAGGTTCTTTGGTTTCAAGTAGCGATATGGACAATGGAAGTTCAACAGCCAGTGAAAGTGAAACTTCATCTAATATTTCATCATTTCCGAGTTTAAATTGTCGCGACAAGTCAAAGAACGATTCATTTTAACCCGTGTTCCTCAATTTCCTACACAGATCGCGGAGGGGGAAAATGTCGGCTAGGTACCAAAGAACCGGCATATCACAGGGGGGAAATTCTCGGCAACAGATTCCTTCGCCAAATCCCTTGGCGAATGTTCCCTTTTCTTTGTAGCGGCGTTGCGGACAATGTGGTTTACATTACGTCTATGGAGCCTTTCCTTCTTTACATAGAGGTTCTTTGGCTAAGCCTAATCATTTTTCTCATGGTGAACATATTTGTTTACATTTGAAACTTAGGAGAATATTGGATTTGTTGCCAGACTAGAGAAACTAAGCTTCGCTACAACAAAGGTAGCTCCTTCTTTTTATTATTGCAAATTAAAACATGCTTTGCCCATTCTGGAATTTATTCGAGGAAATAAGTCTTTAATATTTTCTTCGTAATTTTTAATATAGATATTTTATGTATTTTTGCCTTGTCGAGAAGTGAGAATTGAATTAATTGAATATGAAATGCTGAATTGTCTGCGAAAACTGTTTCTTCTTTTTTGTTGTTTGTTTAATTCCTTTTGTGCATCGTTTTAGATATATTATAATATCTGAATAGAACATATGCCAATGATTAGATAAATTCTTCAGATGATATAACTTTTTGTGCATTCTGAGTTATAAAATGAATGAGATGTAACGCTATTAAGTGATCCTACCGCCAGAGTGTCCGCTATGGTAAAAAAAATGTAGTGAATTATTCTATTGTGGTTTATGCGCTATTGGCGAAGTAGATTTAATTCAATCCAATACGTTTAAATGAAATGCAAGAAAAAATGCGTAAAATTTAATATTCCGTACAAAGAAGTCATATGATGTACACATTAGATTTTTTTAATTTTTAAATTACGCTTTTATTATTATTATACTAATCAATACTGATATCATTCACATCAATATGCAATACACAGTGCTCCCCTGAAAATTTAGCAGTTCAGCTAACAGAAGGAAAAGAACTTGAGAAAATGGACGCGAAAATTCTCAGAAAAAAAACACTATACTCTACTCTTTGATCAGCTGTCGTGATAACACTAAGTTCGGTACAATATATTTGCATTCTCCATAGACATAGAACATAATTCCACGATTTCTTAGACTCATACTAATAAAAAGCACTCTATGAACTATCAATATTTTGAAGGAAAAAGTTCTAATTAAAATCTCAAGCTATTGCCATAAAAAATAACATATTTTGAAAAGGAAGGCGAGATTAGAATCATTAAGTAACAAGATTAGATGTATCATTAAGTAACAAGGACTTAAGAAAAGTTAGAAATATCTCCTATTGAAGAAGAATCACCTAAGCAAGGCCATGACAGTTCAGGGTGGCCTAAGAACTTTCTTGTGGTCGCATTAAATGTTTGCTGTGTCGTGTATACGACATTTGTACAAAATTCATATCCACATTAAAATGTGGTATTCTTTGTGACATTGTATCATAGTCACAGAAGTAATGTGACGAAAATGTAACACTGGGACGTTGTTGTAACGTAAGAGCAACTATGTTTGCTAAATAGCAGGATGAAGCTCATAATGCTACAGCTCTAACAAATAAATTATTTGTCTTTTACAATATTTTCCAAGAAATAATTAAGGTAAATTCAGCAAGTTGAAATGAACATTAAATTTCTATGTATTACGAGAATTACGAATGTAATAGACGTCAAATTTATCACGTATGCCTTCGATTTGATTTCTATATGCTTATTTTTCAATGTGCTTTGTATTTTCTGTATTGGTGTAACTTTGCTTAACTTTTCGTTTCTATTTTCTATACTGCCTTTTATTGAATTACTTTTTTATGAATCGCTTTTCATTATGTACCTTAAATTCTTCGCACTGCCTTTATGATTTACATCTACAAACTTACTAGCCAGGTTGCTTTATTATTTTTGGGAGGCTCAGTGACTCTGATATCACATTATTCATTGCGCAGCATCCTTTGGACTTCAGTATTCAGTATGTATTTCGAATGATAGATTCGTTTGCTATTCGTTTTCTCCATGAGGTTTTTTTTTCTTTTTTTAAAGTCCGAAGTTGCTTTGTTCCTAAAGGACTATTGTTTTCGTTTTGCGATTTTTCGTCGGAAATGTCGGTTCACTTTTCAAACTGTTACCACCAAATATTGCAGCCCTGTATTATATTTAAAGAAATTAAATAATGAAGAATCTGCATAAATGTATGCATGTTTCTCGCATTTTGATAAAACGGCGGTACCTAGAGCCATCGAATTTTGAATGACATAATCCTGCTGCGAATATGGCATCTGCAAGCCCAAATTTGAAATTTGGAATTTGTTTTATTACCGATTTCATATTTTGTGAAGCTTTAACAAATTTTTGATTGACAAACTCAAGGATTTCAAAGTGAGCAATGCCAGCGTTGTACAGAAAAAACATTTTTATCTCCAACGCTTGAGACTGTGCATAGGAAATTCTAAAAAGTTTAAAATTAAGCTCAGTTTAAAAAAAATTATAAAGCTCAGTTTAAAATTATTTTGCGACATTGTTCTTTAACTGAATTTTATGGTTTCAGTGCGAAGAACATGATATTTAATAAATGAAGGTAACACACAAAATGTTAAAAAACGTCCCTTTGGGCGTAATTTAAAAGCTGAAACATTTTAGATTTTCTTTTCTTTCCTTTTTTTTTTTTTGAGAGAGAGAGAGAGCGAGCACCCCCGAAGTCGCATCTTTCCAGCACGCTGCCTTTTAAAATTGGGATTTCAAAACAAAAAAACAAAAAATATAAATAAAAAAAAGGTAGGCAGTCTGATCAGGCCTAGAGGAGTACACAGGTAAAATTTTGTGAAGATAGCATCGTTTTAATTTTGTGGGTGTACTCGAAGTGGGCGCACTGAATGAATAAATCTTTGAAAAGAGTGCGGAAGCGAGCATTGCTGGGAAGCGCGTACAGAGTAAGAGATTTTGCCTACGATTAGAACACACTAAATTCTAAATATCGTAGCAGATTTAGCATTAACCAGGATGTACCACGAGGAGGGCTGCTAGTCTAGAGCCCCCTAAAAATCTGTTTTTTGTTATATGATGATTACATACGTATAAACGAAAAAGAAGTAATTTGGGTATATGATATTTACATTATTTATATTTCATATTTACATTTTCGTCTATTTTTTCATGGTGGTACTTTTCGAAGAAAGTGACACCACCTTCGAAAAAGCACAACCCAACATTGCATGTTTTGCACACGTACCGGGATCCGTAACAGATTCATCATCCAAAGGCAATCCATGTAGCACTTTCAATGCTTCAAAAATGGTCAGCCCTTTCCGATCCACTTACCTAAATAATTAAAAATAAAAAAAATAAATTAATATTATATCTACAATTAGAATATATAAACTATAAAATAAATTTAAATAAACATCTACGATTCAAAACTATCAAAATCTAGTGCTAACAAAACTTCTTTTAACGAATTCGAAAGAAAAAAGAGAAATGCTCTAGTGAAAAAACCAAAAGGCTAACTGTTAAAATTATCCCTTACCTTCAGAAAAACGCCCCAACAATTTTTTAGTTGATAACCAAAACCTCCCCGCCACCCCCCAAAAAAAGCAAGAACGGAAAATGAAACACAGATGTGGAGCCACCTTTCTATTGTGAATGAGATTTTGCTTTTTACGCTGTCGCGTGCCAGCAATCGCCTCACGCTTCACCTCTTTCAACACTCAATTATCGCTGCCAAAGCTGTATGTAAGTAAAGCGTTGACACTTCAATGGGAAAAATTGCGCTTCGTAACGACCGCAGCGCTCGTAGCGGTGGCGATGTGGAAACACTATCAGTAAAACTGCGCATGCTCCTTTTCTTTTCAGTCATTGGTTGTTTTGATTTGGTTGATTCTACCGAAATCTTGTTAGCTTCTAACGTGCTTTGGTTGTGTTATTTATAACTTATTAATTTTGTACTTTTTAATTACAAAAGGCTCTTTTCAGAACCAATTTTTTTTTTAAATTTTCTCTAATGGCGTATCGATACTGCGGATTAAAGATTGCAAGAGTAAGATTTCGTCGAAATCTGATGGAATACATTTCTACACATTTCCTTGAGACGACGCGTACTTAAGGAAGTAATAAAGAAGAGTTTTAAGGAGGTAAAAAAGAAGAGTTTGGGGATATGTATTGTTGAAGTTAAAGGTAAAAAAAAATCTGATAAGTATAATTAAAAGAATTATTCCCCTACATTTTATAATAACGCAGGTACAAGTTTTAAATAATATTTTAAAACATCTTTTTTTTTATTACCTTTCAGAAATATTCAGAAAAAGTTAAGTACTATTTAATGTATTTCACTATTAAAATAAAAAGAGCGCTAATTTGAAATGGACCAAATTCAGCATTAATTACATATTGACTTAGATTTTTTTTTTCATTTAAAAGATGCCTCAGAAGCTAAAAAATCATGTCATATTTGAGAAGTATTTTAGGTAGAAGCTCTATAAGTGAAGAAGAAATAATGCATGATTTTAATGCTAATAACAATAAACTTTGCTTAAAAATGTATTCTTTTCGTATACTTAGGACTCTGAAATATTGTACAAATAGAAAATATATACATTTATATATATAATTACGACGCAATTGCAAAATATTTACATCCAATCGTGTCAAAACTCATTGCGGCCTCTCCATGTTACTTCCAACCTCCATGACGTCATTGCAGGGGAAAGGAGGAGGGGAAGAGATTTAGTTTACATCGCCACCACTGCAGTGGATTGGCGTTGCAATTTGGCGTCATGTTATAGTATGGGAGTGCCGACGCTTTACTTACATACATACAGCTTTGATCGCTGCAGGATTCCTGTACGGTAATAGAACATTTGAAAGACTTTCCCGTCCCATTGTGTGGACTTCTTATTCAACTTCTGGACATTTAAACCTTAGCGGTTTTCTTTCATCTCTTTAACCATTGCTCTTTCTCAATTATTCAGCTTTTCTTAACGATGATGGTGAGGTAATTGCTTTAATTAGCAAAGGTACTCCGTAAGCCTTCGCCTTGGTCCTTGGTCCAGTCAAAGAAAGATAGAGCTTTTGGTCTAGTCCTAGTGTTTCAGTGATCCCACTCTAGGCAGGCAAGATGTTCGCCGTTCGATTTTGGGCAACATTTCAAGGTAAAAATTTAAATTAATATAGAATAAGGAGATTATCATACAGCCAGGAAAATAACATAGAAATTTCTTTTCAAGCAATTCCTTTTATCCCTAAAAGAAATCTAGCAAATTTCTTTGAAAAAATTAGGGTTTTTAAAAACTAAACATGGCTAAATATATGCCTGGTTTGTGTTGTGCTACCATCTACTATAAATAATGAAGGTTGAGAGTGTAACCTATAATAACCTATAAATCCTTTTTCATTCATTTTTCTGTGTGTACGGAGGAAATTGTTTATCTGGTCGCGAAGGGTTAAAAGGATATCAAATGCTCCATTATTTGCTTATGGTGAGAAGTGAAATGAAGTGAATAACTTTAAATCTCTGAAGTTGTCTATCAAATTTTTGAACAGTTCGTCTTTATTAAATTTTGCGATGGATTTGAAAGTGTTTTTAAATTTGTTTCCGGAATCTGATGATTGCATAATGGATTTGCACACAGCTGCTAGCGTTGGTAACGATGAGCGTATTAGGGATATAATCGAAAAGTAGTTATATTTTAATACATTTTTCTGTGTTAATGTAACAGACAGTTGTAAGATAAAGTTATACATTAGTCAATTCTTAATTGTGCACAAAAATATTTATTTATTTTTGAATCAGATCAGCGGCAATCAACATATTTATGACTTTTTTGTAGTATTTAGTTTGATAATACTTGGGATGGAATATTCCTAATATCCTGAATTACGCGAATCATAAAAAAAATATGTCGTTCGAAAACCTGAATCGCGTTCGTTTTTTGAATCGCAACTTAATAACCTATGAAATTACCTTAGAACGTCTGGAAGATTAGTTTTATTGATGTCTAATAATGTGTTCCTTAAAAAAAGAATGCGTTTGAAGTTTTAGTGCTGATTGAACTTCCAGTATCACTTGATGACAGCCCTTGAAAGCTGTACCGTTTTAGTATGCCGTGTAATAAACTTTGTACTTACTCAGTTATAATTAATATTTTATTTATTTATTTATTTGTGTCTATTAAATGCAGATTTCGAGCTTTGTTTTAGTTGAAAAGTTCTAAAATTAAATACATTTTTTTAACACTTTTGAATTATAGCAGCTATTGCATGGTCTTTGGGAGCTGGCAGTTAAATCAGTTGCTTGTTATATAGTTGTGATTTTATGTTAGTTTTGACTTTCTATAACTATTTTAATTTTATTAAAAAAAATTAATTGAAACCTATGTAATATTCAGATTCAAGAAACTATGATTTATTTCTTAGCTTCTGTTACTATATGTTTTCTTAGTACTTTATGCTGGCACATTCCAGCAACTTTTCTTCTCATGAATTTAAGTAATTTAGTTCTGAGAAAATTTAACAGGAAATGTTTCAGAGGTGAAAATGCGCTTTAGCCCACTGCTTGGCGATGTTTTGAAAATCGCCAATTCGGCGCGTTTCTGCGAAACGTCTTTGCAATTAATTGCAACCTTCCCGACACTCTCCGCGAAAACCTATTGTAAACAAAACATAGAATTCTAAACCATAAATTAGTATGGAAACTGTTACCACAAAAATATAATAAAATAATATGCAAAACGAACATTACGATCATTAAAATATTTGTCAGTTACCTTTAAATTAATTATTTACATTTTATGTTGTAATACTTACACATTTTATGCCGTTACATAACCTTCCCGACACGCTCCGCGAAAACGTAACCAAAATGGCATCCCAGAAAGAAGGAATTTTTTTTAAAAGGGCATTAAAATTACAAACGATACCATGTACACACCGTTCCGTTTTAACTTAAAAAAAAATTTGAGAATTGCACAATGTAGGCAACGTACACAAATGAACAAAATAAGCTAAAATAACGAAAATAAATTACAAGAAAATGCCATGTGCACAGCGTTCCTTTTAAACTTAAAAAAAACTTCAGCGAATTGCACAATGTAGGCAACGTACACAAATCAACAAAATAAGCTAAAATAACGAAAATAAATTACAAGAAAATGCCATGTGCACAGCGTTCCGTTTTAACTTAAAAAAAACATCAGCGAATTGCACAATGTAGGCAATGTGCACAAATCAACAAAATAAAATAAATTGCAAACGATACCAGCGTTCTGTTCTTCAGCTGAGCCAAATTATTTCAATAAAAGGCAACAAAATATAAAAATTAAGCAACTTGCACTTCCAATAAAGTAATAAATGTACATGTACATTCACTCACCTCTCTCAGCATCACAGCTAAATCCATACCGACTCGGTATTTAGCGAAATATAAGGTACGAAAATAGCAAACACTCAACACAAAAACACCGCATTCAAAGAATACAACGACAACTGAAATAACTACTTAAATTAACACGTAAGAATTTCGAATAAACCGCTACGTCATCTCACATTACCAATAAAACCGTTCTTTATAAAATAGGAAATACGCATGCGCGAAAACTACATGTTTCCGTAGCTTCAAAATACCCAGTCAGCCATGTTCGCGAATATACGGAGTTACCCATGTTGGCGCGTTTATTGCTCATTCAAAAACAATCGCCGCCAAGCAGTGGGCTAAAGCGCATTTGGGCCGTTTCAGATATTTTGTATAATTGTAGAATAGCTTATTTAATTTTTTGTGGAAGTATAATAATTTAGAAACATTAATGTGTAATTGATGTATCATCTTATACATAGTGTTTATTTCTTGGAAATCAAATAGCCTTTCTACTGCCGTATTAAATGTACTGTATAGCCAGAAGTGTCTAGATATCCCTTCAGAAAAATGCATGTGGCTGTATTTGCCATCTGTGATGCCATTAAATGACACTGAAGTTTGGTAGTGATTTAGCTGCAAAGGAAGGTTATACAAAATAACAGAGTCATAAATAAATGAACACAGCTGAGTGATTTTGAACATGGCATGATCATTGAATGACAGTAAATCTGTTCATAAAAAATCAGCCTTGCTACAAGCACCTAAATTAGTTGTAAGTGATATCATTATAAAACTTAAGACACACCATTTGGCCAAGTGGTAAAGTCACTTAACACTGATAGTTCAACCTGGATTCAAATTTCAGTGAATGAGCTGGCTGCATGTAGTTTTCGTGGTTTTTCCCATGTGTAATGTAGATACGAACCAGTTTCCCCTAAAACAGCCTCCCTCTATATAGGCAGAAAAACCTAGAGTTGTTTTGCCTTAATCAATTAACTGAGTATAACCATTATAAAACTTAAAACATCTAGGATGTAAAATGGCAGAAAAAATAGTAGGCTACATAATTTTAGAACAAATCTTGAGCATATTAATGAAGACGCATCTTATATCCTTAGTGACGGTGATCACAGAATTTCAAACTGCCACTGGTATCATCATTAGCACATGACTGTACATCAAGAGTTGAGAAATAGAGATTTTGACAGTTATAAGGCACAGCATCAACAAGAAGGTTAATATCAGTGTCAATTGTGTGTAGAAGGCTTCATAGCAGGTCTGTATGCGAGTGATCAGCCATTTGCATGCCGCTGATTCCATGTCATAGAAAGGAATTTTTGAGGTGGGCATGTCAGTATATCCTCTGGATGGCTGATCAGTGAAGGGCTGTTCTCTTTTCGGATGAATCTAGGTTTATCCTGAAAAGCCATAGTAGGCGTTATTTGATTTGGAAAGAACCTAGAACCCGTTATTCATCAAACATCAGTGAAAGAGATATAGGAGGCAGTGTCTGTGTTTGGGGTGGTATCTCTTCGGGTGGATGCACAGAACTCTGTCTCTTTCCACGTGGAACCATGAATGCTCAGGCCTATAGATGACATCCTTGATGTTCATCCTTATGTTGGGGCAATAGGTAATGATTTCTTACTATATGACACACGCTAGACTGCAGGACTCCCATCATAGATGATTATCTTGAGCAGCAAATAGTTCAGCACATCAAGTGGCCAGCTCTATCACCAGACCTGAATCCTATCAAGCATGTTTGAGATGCTTTAGGAAGATATATAGTTGCTTTCAATCTTCCTCTTTAAACTCTTGCCATGCTTGTGACTACTTTGCAAGAGTAGTGGCTATCACTTCCTAAGAAACTGATAGGCTACATAATTGACAGCGTCACATATTGTAGTATTACTTCTAGGGGGGATCATAATCCGTACTGAAGGTAATTTTCATATACCAAACTGATACATCTGATTTGTTCATGTTATGCATGTGTTAATTTCTATAACACTGTAATTATATGGTGGTTTCATATTATTTTATATCTTACTATGTATTGTATACTGTGGGTCAGTTTTATTAAGTTCTACATGTAATTTTTTGAATAATTGTCATTTTTGTGATTTTTCTGTAATTAATTATAACCAGTGTATTTTGGGAAAAACTATGCCTCTAAGATGTTTTCTGTTTTTAGTGACCATAATATGAGGAAAAAGATGTATTTTGCAGTTGAAAAATACAGTAATTTTAAGTTTATTTTGTTTGGCATGGTTGATGGGTCTTAGTATTAACCCATTTTATATTCATTATTACTTTATTACTCTAATTTTAGTGTAAGCATCTAGAAATAAAACAAAACAAAGAAAATAATAATCATTAACATTGTAATTTTGTTGTCTGTAAAGTTGAATATTGTTTTAGAGAAATTCTTTTATTGTTTATGATAATTCCTTTTTTTTTCCAGTACAGATAATAAGTCTCTCATAAATCAAAAAAATAAAGAAGGATGGACTCCACTTATGTATGCTGCTTCCTGTGCCAATTTGAAAGTGATTTTGTTGCTTCTAGAAGAAGGAGCATCAACTGATGTGCAGAATATTCAAGGCCAAACTGCACTTATACTTGCTTCGAAGTGTGGAAGTACTGATGCTGTCAGCTTATTAATAAATGTAAATAATTGTTTTAATTCTTAATGTATGTGGTGTTATAGATGGAGCTAATATAAAAGTAGCTCTAACTTATGCTTCTTTGTACATCACATTGTTTATTAATGATTACGTACACTTCTGGGTAATGGACTTATCCTACCAGGAAGAAGGCTTTGGACAAAGCGAAATTTACTAGATACAAAGAAAAGTATGTGAAAGATAGAAAGATATGCATGATCTTAAAAACAGTGTAGCAAAGCAAGTAGTAAACAGCTTATGGTTCTTAAGTCCTCCTCACTGGAGTAATGCGCTACGAGATGCTGCTCATAAGCCGGTTTGACATTTTGCCTGGTATTATCTTGTGACAGATAAATCCATGTGCGTTGTATAGCATATAAGACTGGTTTGAGGAACTCTCATGCATGCCTGCTAGGAGACAGCTTAAAAATAGGGCCATGAAGACAATCTTGAAAAGACTATGTGGATGTGACTGGATGTTATGCTTAAATAACACTCTAGGACTCCCAGCAAGAAATGGGAACAGGAGTTGCTATATCATCTGAAGTCATGGCTAAGCTGTCAGTGTACCATGGATCACTAGAGCAGTCCTGCTGTTGTAGAATATGGCACCCTAAACCATTGTGCCTGCTGTTAGGAATCTGTGCCACTCAATAGCCAGGTTGGTATGGTACTGCTTGCTAGACTTCAGCATCTGATAGTGATAGTCATCTGATCCCCAAAACAAAGTGTGACTCTTTACTTTCACCAAATGGTGTTCCATGGTATCTGATGCTACTGTGAACTGGTACCTCTAAAAACAAAACTGCCAGCATTCTGCCGAAACATCTGAAGGATATATTGGGGAAGTGTGTCATAATGGTTTCCATGCCCGTTTAAGTAGCTGCTACCTCTGTCCATATAATGGATCAAGCATTATGGCAATCTAGATGATGGTCATCTTAATGAATTAATCAGGACCATGCTTGGAAATGAGTACCAGTGGCCTGCTTGGTCCTTCTTGAGTTGGTCTGTTACATGTGCTTTCCTCACCTGTTCACTATCAACTCTGTTAACTGTTATCGCTTGAACAATCCATATACCAAACTGAATACCCTGGGATTTTCATTCTGATAATAAAGCATCTTTTTTCTTGTATGCATTATTGCATAGTGTGTGACCATTATACCATCACACCAAATATAGGTGTCCACCTATGGCTGAGCATTAAAGTGTCTAAATACAGGTAGTTTGAATCCTGATGAACGGGCTGGTTGAGTGGGCTTTTTCACAGTTTTCTCCATATGTAAAGTGGGTACAAGCAAATTTTCCTTAGAAACTTCTCCACGGGAACAGATCGCTGTGGCTATTCGCACCATCTATGTTAACACGTGCGTGCAATCAGCCCAGGTGCAAGTATTTTACGGTGTTTTGCCATACGGCAGGTGCATGCACACGGCTTTTTTGATTCAATGATCTTATGAGTTTCTGCTTATCTTCCTTATATGCGATTTCTTTGTTAATTAAATTTTAGTTATTTTTACTGAAACTGTTATTGGTTTGAACCAAGGGCAGATAAAAAAGAAATCTTAAATTGTGCGTGTGCGAGAAGATACATTTGAAAACAAGGCAGATAAGGAAAAACTTGAGATTGAACCAAATTATTTTGTGGATTCAAGAGTTGCCAAATGAGCAGCTTCTGACAAGTTAATTGAAGAGGGTGAAGTATCTGTAATTCCACAAATTGTACCTATGCAACGTATGGGAGATAAAATAGTAAACATTGATTCTATTTGAAAGTTTTTTTCAACCAGATGCTTTCCTGATAATTGAACAATTAAAAAATGCAATCATTGGCAGAGTGGAAATGCTGTGACAGTTTAGAAGATTTAGAATATAATTGTATTCAGTCTTATTTGTGCCTTAATAATTATAGCTGGACTTGTCAAAATATTGTAATTTATCCACCATTCAAATATTGGTTTTGTCCAAACTGTAGATACCCGTCATTTGTTGCAAATTATATTGATTTGAAATCTTTTTATTACTTAATTAAACATTATTTAATTTGTAGAATATATTGTCTGAGTTCTATTTCATATTTTTAATTTAATTATTTAAAAATAATGTGTGTTAATGAGAATGTTGACATTCAAAGAAAATCCAAATTTCTTTTAAAGCTATAAATAACAGTCAAATTTTCTAACTACTAATTTATAACACAAACTATTGACATAAAGCTGATTAACAGATTATGTTCAATAAATGTGTTTCATAGAATGATTTTACAAATACATGACATTTAATGGTGAAAATGCGCTTTAGCCCACTGCTTGGCGATGTTTTGAAAATCGCCAATTCGGCGCGTTTCTGCGAAACGTCTTTGCAATTAATTGCAACCTTCCCGACACTCTCCGCGAAAACCTATTGTAAACAAAACATAGAATTCTAAACCATAAATTAGTATGGAAACTGTTACCACAAAAATATAATAAAATAATATGCAAAACGAACATTACGATCATTAAAATATTTGTCAGTTACCTTTAAATTAATTATTTACATTTTATGTTGTAATACTTACACATTTTATGCCGTTACATAACCTTCCCGACACGCTCCGCGAAAACGTAACCAAAATGGCATCCCAGAAAGAAGGAATTTTTTTTAAAAGGGCATTAAAATTACAAACGATACCATGTACACACCGTTCCGTTTTAACTTAAAAAAAAATTTGAGAATTGCACAATGTAGGCAACGTACACAAATAAACAAAATAAGCTAGAATAACGAAAATAAATTACAAGAAAATGCCATGTGCACAGCGTTCCTTTTAAACTTAAAAAAAACTTCAGCGAATTGCACAATGTAGGCAACGTACACAAATCAACAAAATAAGCTAAAATAACGAAAATAAATTACAAGAAAATGCCATGTGCACAGCGTTCCGTTTTAACTTAAAAAAAACATCAGCGAATTGCACAATGTAGGCAATGTGCACAAATCAACAAAATAAAATAAATTGCAAACGATACCAGCGTTCTGTTCTTCAGCTGAGCCAAATTATTTCAATAAAAGGCAACAAAATATAAAAATTAAGCAACTTGCACTTCCAATAAAGTAATAAATGTACATGTACATTCACTCACCTCTCTCAGCATCACAGCTAAATCCATACCGACTCGGTATTTAGCGAAATATAAGGTACGAAAATAGCAAACACTCAACACAAAAACACCGCATTCAAAGAATACAACGACAACTGAAATAACTACTTAAATTAACACGTAAGAATTTCGAATAAACCGCTACGTCATCTCACATTACCAATAAAACCGTTCTTTATAAAATAGGAAATACGCATGCGCGAAAACTACATGTTTCCGTAGCTTCAAAATACCCAGTCAGCCATGTTCGCGAATATACGGAGTTACCCATGTTGGCGCGTTTATTGCTCATTCAAAAACAATCGCCGCCAAGCAGTGGGCTAAAGCGCATTTGGGCCCATTTAATTATTACATATTGTTTTAACCATGCATAACTAATTTAAATCATAATGATTACACATTATTTATATCAATCCCACAGGTCAGCTCATCAATAATATAATTATGATACAGCAATAATAAAAATACAGTGTAGTAACAATATATACAATTTAGCAATAAGGAAATATGTGACAAAATGCTAATGCTAGATGTAAATATGCTAGATTACAATATATAATACAATGCAATAAATATAGGTAATGCTGCTAGATTTCAAAATATAATGTAATGCAATCAAATTCTATCTTAAAATGAAGTAGTATAATCTGTAACAAATAAAATAATTAGCTAATGAAGTACAGAAAACATGGTGTCACTATATTCACCAAAATATGAATAGTGAATATCTAAGAGAATAATTTGCAAGTAATAATTATAAGTTACAAAAACAAAGTCAATCTATATACATGATAATGTTCAGAAAAAGATAAGATCAAATAGAGGTTTAATGATGGTTCTAATAGCAAGTGTGAACATGTAATTAGTTAAAAAATCTTTAATGTATTGCCAAAAAGGTTGCAGAAATTACTTAAATTCTTTCATTTAACAGAGGAATTTTTATGCAGACTTAGACCCTAGCCTTATAGCATAGAACTGCCAAATTTATTGTTCAATCATTTATTGAAAATTATAAAGTTCTTGTATATGCATCACTTTTTCAGTGTCCACGTATGTTTATAGGTTCAAATGCCATATTTCAAAATCAAAGTTATTTATAAAATAAGACCTTATAAAATCTGATAATTCATTTGTGTGTGCAAATTTTTCAATCTAAATCTATTACATTAAATTACTTTTGCCTTTTAAATTACAGCACATTATTTATTTAAATTTAATTTACTAATATTTTTTTGTAAATTTGTTTTAATTTACTAATATTTTAATGTACTAATATTTTTTTGTATATTGAAAATGACGAGTATTTCCATAGAAAAATTAAACAAGCATACAAAATTGTTGATAACCAGTATTATATGATTAATTGTTCATTTAATAGTTGATTTTATTACGTTTAACTTATTTCACGTCTAAATTTTGTATGCAGGAATACTTAGTTTAATTTTTATCTTTTCTCAAACGAAAAATTTCAAAGAGGAGTAAGTTAAAAACTTAATTGGTCAAAACACATCTTTGAATCTAAATGTATTATAAGAAATACAAAAAATGTGAACAAGATCTTAGCGCTCTCCCCAAACCAGTCACTTGAACAATTTCAACCATTCAGGAAAACAATAAACATTGTGAATATAAAAATCTGCCCTTTTTTATATATACATAAATAAAGCATTTCTCTTTCTAATCTTTTGAAAGTTGCCAACTTTCAAAAGATTAAAAAATGATAAATTACGCCAACATAATAACCCGCTTTTTTAAAAAAAAAGACTCACTACAACAGACTTGGGCAGTTCGTGTACTTATGATTCGTTCTTTTCAATTCAGTTCAAATGACGGATCTGGATCTGACAACTCAATGCGCATGCATGGTTAATGTTGGTGCGAATAGCATCGGCCGAGACATATAGCCCTTGTGTCATTGCCATAATCAAATCAAAGAAACCATAACTGCACCAAATATAGAAAATCTGCTTACCAACGCACAGCCTAGCTATTTGCTCCATTTACATTCATAGTACTATTTTGTTGACCATGAGTGTACATAAAGTACACGCAGCAGATGTTTCATTCCAAATCCAGTTTCTGATAGCAAAGTGTATTTCTGTATTTTCTTATGTGAATGTAAGTGTATTCTAGTTTTCATTTGAATCTTCCATAAAGGCATCACTTTTGAATAAATAACCTTTAGTTTTATACAGTGAGCATCTAAGGCTTAAAAAAATTTGCAAAAGTCTTAATGTGCCGTATGATTACTGGTAATCAAATTCTGCATTAGTATAGAACTATGCAGGTTCTGTACTGATATAGCAATAACTGTTGTGCATGCGATTCTGAACAAACACACTTCATTGATGTCAGGTACTGTTGATAATATCCTCTGATATCTGGTTGCTGGTTCTACTTTGCTTCCAAACTGTACTGGAAGTAATTTGTAGTGCAGGATATAGCTTATGGAGTAGACAAACTACTCTGAGAATAATTTGTATTGCAGAATACAAGGAGAGCAATTTTAACATATATAACTTTATAGTCTCACAGGCTTTGTGGTGACATCCGCCATGTAACAAAACCTCAAACTAATACTCTCTATATGTATTTGACTATCTTTCTTGGCGATAGTAAAGATCTGAAACTGAATGTTATCACATTTTGTGTAACAAGTTTTATATTCTTTCAAAGTGCATTTGCCAAACATTTTCTTAATTGTTTGAGTTTTGCACTTGAAGTTATCTACATGGATCTGATTTTGATGCTTGACTTGCATGGGTGGATACGCTCATGGACCAGACCTAGCTGGGACTAGATTGTAAGAGGTTGACTGGCAGCAACAAACTTTAAAAGTGTTTTGGCCTTCTTAAATATTTGCACAGTCCATATCATTAATAGCCATCACACCAAATATAGGTGTCCACCTATGGCTGAACAGCCAGGAAATGGACCTCTGTTCTCTGATACACCAGTCCATATCATTCTAGTCAATATCCCAATTTAATAGCTGTAAAAATTAAAAATAATGTTTAGTCTTTTCTGCATATTTTGAAAATTCTCTATTCACGTAAAAGTTTTATATGAATAAATAACATAAGTTTTATTTAGAATGTCACTTGGCCTGTCTTATTAATAGCATCCTGAATTAGCTTAAAGTTTGTTATGGCTACAAAACTGGTACATATACTTTATTTTGATAATTCATTTCTGTAACATTTATTTTTTGATTCTTTTTGATTATCTGCTCTCCCAATGAAAAGTCATGAAAAAGTGTTAATAAAGCATTGCATGATACGTCTAGGAAATGTTTAAATGACAACTCATATCACTGAAAATTATTTATGTATAATTCAGCTATGTATGTAGCACAAGCGTGTTTTACATTTAAATATATTTCCATTTTCGAAATTAAACAATCATCTTTCTGATTAGTGTTTCTACTTGCATAGAGTGCATTTGTTTTTGTCATAATGAATTGTAATGGAACTGTGGAGTTTCCTGGCTGATGAAAAAGAAGCAATAGCATTTCTTCAGAAATATGATCTTTTGTACAACATCTGTTTGCTTTGTTTATTATTTAACAAAAGAATATTTGTCAGTGAAATTCTGTGAGGAACAAATTTGATTGTCTCAGACACAGTTATTGATTTTTATAACTTCTCCAAGAAGTGTGTGTGCCTTCTATGGAAAAAGAAGAATGGGAAAAAATAGGTGGCACTGGATGCATCTTTGAAATAGGTGTAAAAATACTCAAACATTTCTCTCTAAAGTTACCAGTAATTACATGATATTTCATTGGGAATGGGGATATCAAAAAGTACCATTCTCTGTCTCTCTCAATTTTCCTTTATACATGATTTTGTTAGCTATTATTGCCATTTTTCTGAAATTTCTGTAAACATAATATAATAAATAAATATAATAAAACAGTCCTGCCACATTTTTTCAGAAGATATTGTAGAATATTACTTTATTTCAAATTTAAATATATTTGTATGTATTTTTTAATTCTGTTTAATTACATTTTTAACTTATTTAATTTCTGTATTAATAAAACTTGGAAAAGTTTGAGTTAAAATAACATGCTGGATAATGATTATTGGAGATGTTAAAGCAGCAAGAATCAGCATAATATTCATAAATTTGCAGGACTACTTTCGAAGGTTCTGTATTTAAACCTTCAAAACTAGCCCTGCAAACTTACACTGATTGTCGTTGCTTTAACTTAATAATTGATTAAGTTAAAGCAATGACTGATTGCCATTGCTTCCAATAATCTTGGGAAAAACCTAATTTTTTTCTATAGGGAGGAGCTTCTGTTAATGATAAGGATAATAATGGTCGATCTTCTCTCTTTCATGCTGCAGCATTTGGACACAGAAGTGTTGTTCACCTTCTAATTGAGAAAGGAGCTGTTGCTGATATTGTGTAATTATCTTTTCTATTTTATCATTGAATTTACTATTTTAGATTTTTAATTAGAATTTTTGTTTTATACTCATTTGTTTCACAAAATTCTAAATTATATTTAAACACAAGGACTTAAAACCTGAGAATGCATTAATGTTTTATTAGATATTGCTTTTAAAAGTAAAATAAGCACCAAAAGATTGTAATTAATTTTTTATTTTAACAGAAAATTTCATTTGTAATAGCTGTATCAGAAACTAAAACTAACAATCTCAAAATTAGAAATAAAGTATAGTAAATTAAGAGTTGGTGATTTGTTTTGTTCAAAAAGTTGAGATTACAGAAATTTTTCTATTTAATCTGTAAAAAGATGTGGTAGTAATTAATTGCATGAGCTTTGCATGTCTTTATAAATAAATATATGTATACTTTATAAATAAATAATCTTTAAACATTGAGATAATAAAATTTTGAGTTACATCTGAAAATATTTTGATCCATTCATCATCAGGACACAGTTCTTAAATGGCAGTATTAAATTTTGATATAGTCTAA
>KK121575.1:20482-43498 GCA_000611955.2 Stegodyphus mimosarum | reverse complement strand
GCTATAAATTTCATGTAGTTAGTAGTTGACATAATAATATGTTTACTAGTTGGTCTTCAAACAAGCAGTTAGATGCTAAGGTAAATGATTCTATTCTTGTATCATTTTTTCTGCTTTACAAGTGGAAAATTTTGGGAAATAACAATAGTAACATTTTACAACCAGTATAGTGGAAATAGGCTGCTAATTCTATAGATTTGATCTTGATTTATAGTCTTCCTTTATTCTATTTTAATTGGATAGATATATTGAAGAAATAATCTGAAAATATCCTACAGTATTATTTTGGACATTATAATATTGCAATTGTACAAGAGTAATATGTTCCTTTTTGTTGCTGAGAAAAATATGCACAATGTAATACAACAAACTCATCCTGAATCCATATCAAAATGCTAAAAAAATGAAGATAGTATACTAGAAACTGCTAACAAATATATATGATCTCCACATGTAACTTGAAGCCAGTTCATTCACTAGTTATGTAAAATTAATTAATTCATTGAAAAATGAGATTGTACTATGTAGATGCAGTAGAAAATCCAGATTTGCAGTAACCAGGATGATCTTCATAAATCAGTTTTTATTTATATTAGTAAGGATTCCTTTTGCCAAAAACATCTGCAGTAGTTTTAAATCACCCTGCATGTTGCTTTGCCTTTGGACACCTGCTGCCTAGCAGGCCACATTTTCTTTTTTGGCATTTGAGTGGTTGTGGAAATTTTATCTAACCCTGTACAAATAAGTGAAACTCATAGACCAATGTTTGCTTAGAGTGGAATGTTACACACATGGAATATTGTGTTGCACATACTGGTTTTCTTTTGTTGCCAAGCAAGAAATAATTTCAATTCGCTTAAGCTCAGCTGTCACTGCAAATTGTAGTATTTGTTAACTTTTTGATTTGATCAAGCTTGTTTTATTTAATCTATTATTATTACTGTTATCTTGTTAATATAAAAAAAATAGTAAAAGGTCAGGCTTCCATTTTACGCTTCCTCAAAATCATACATCCATCAGTTAGTCAATGGATATCAGAATTTTGCGCCTACTGAAGTACAGATATATATCAAGGGTGATTGTGGTCTTTTTCTGGCATGAATTCTGGATTTTCAACTTTCTTAAATCTGGAATTTCTCAATTTGTGAAAGAATTCACTCATTCTATCTCCTGAATTTTATTTTAGATAAAATATATCTTTCAGAGATTACATAAACTGAAAACTCTTAGATTCTGGATATACTTAACACCGGATATGTGTAGACAGTTATATCGGACAGAAACAGAAGAAACTGACATTGTAAACTTTTGCGTTAAGAGAAGAGGGCAAATAGAAACACTGTATTTATAAAACTAATTAAATCTGTTTCAACTTGCTACCATGGATGCATTATTGACAGTTTTATAGCTTTACAGCTATATAACTTTACAGCTGATATTGTGATACAATGTAAAACATCCATCAATACTGTTAGCCTAGCTGCAGAGACTATAAAATATTATTATTCCCATTATACAAACATACACCTTGCACTATTTTTTGACGTAGTTGCCACCAACATTGAGACATTTGTCATAGCAATCAGTTTGTAGAAACCACTATGGGTAAAACTCTGTGCTCTGCAATGCAAGGAATTATCACACAGCTTGCTTCACCTCAGCAATGTTTTCGAAGTGATGTCCTGAGTGTGTGGCTTTCAATGCAGGGAACAGATGAAAGTCTGATAGGGCAAGATCAGAGCTGTGGGCTGGGTGATGCAATCTCTTCCATCTAAAACAATGAATCTTATCTTGTGTGAGCTTTGCTGTGTGTGGTTTTGTGTTGTCATCCAAGAACACACCTTCACTTGAACTCTGGTCTCTGTCATCGAATGGCGGACCTAAGTTTTGTGAGAGTTCCCAGTACTGTGCCACTTTGATGGTCCCTTCATGGAGGAAATCAAGGAAAATCACGTCTTTCATGGTCCAGAACACACCTAATCTGCAGAGGCTGACACTCTGAGTTTTTTCATCACTAGTTAAATGAGATACTTCAATGTCATTGAAATGGCCTTGGTTTCTGGAACAAAGTGATGTACCTATATCTCATCACCTGGGATGATTCTGAACAGGAATTCATTTCCCTCTCCCATGTACCTTATCAAATGATCAAGTCTTGCACTCTTGTGATCGAGGTCAGGTTTCCCAGCATCCATCTTGCTGACACTTTTTGGTAACCTAGCACACCATGGAGCATGTGATAGGCCTGAGCATATCCAGTGCATAGTGTGGACACTACATCTGATGCCATTATATGCCTGTCAAAAAACACTATGTTCTGTGCTCTAGCAATGTTGTTTTTATTCATGGATGTTGAGGGACATCCACTTCGGCCTTCATCCTCTACACTCTGCCTTATTTCACTGAACATACAACACCAGCAATCAACCATTTGACAAGACATGACCTCTTTACCCTACATGGATGATGGATACACTATCCACAAACCATTATTTATTATTTATTTCACTTGGTGCATCATCTTCTCTTCCAAGAAAAAAATAACAAAATTTGCTTTCAGAACATCCCTTGTATAACTGACATCTTCCTTTTGTGGTGACAAGAACTACCTCAACCCCAATTATCAGTCAACAGACTTAGTAAGCCAGAATGGTTACATTTTCTGAAAATCTACATCAGATATGAATTAAGAATATTTATGCCAGGAATGAAGAAATATTGGGTAAAATGTTCTCAAGAACTTTTCTCCATAATATGGCAATTAAAAATTTTTATTCATGCCTAGTGACAGAAGATGAAATATGGCTTTAACACTGTGATCCAACAACAGAACATGATATGGAAATATAGTGGATCTTTTTCACTGTTCAAATTCAGAACCGAAAGTATGCTGGGTTTAGACTTAAGTTAATGAAATCGTCTGCATTACTTTCTAATTGTTTACTGAATGAAGTAATGTGCTAGTTTCTTCTAAAATGTTTAAAATTGTGTTTTGTTCTTTTATTAATTTTTTTACTAAACAAGCTCTTAGTCTCAGGGAAATGAAACCACACTTTGATTTTATGTATGGTGATTCACCTCTTACCTGTTCTGCAATGAAAGAATGTGTAAAACTACATGGGCTGATAATCTGTAGAAAATAATTCTTGTGAGCATCAACCATTGGAAGCATTGACATCAGAGACTATTGCTCGTGCATTGAGCAATAGTCTCTGATGGATTGCATTGGATCTGTCTAAAATAACTGGAGTCTCTGATGGATGTGCATTGGATCTGTCTAAAATAACTGAAGGATGCAGTGCGAACAAAGATCGGTATGTCGAAATCCTGCATCGTTTGTGTGAGTCGATCTGGAAGAAGAGATAAAAAATGTGGGTTGAACAGTTATGAGTGCTGTCGCATGACAACGCTTCTCAACCCCTACTCGTCAATGACTTTCTTGTGAAAATGAAAACAACTGTTTAGCTTCGCCCTCGTTACGCACCTGATCTTTCACCCTGCGATTTCTTCCTATTTCCTGAACTGGCAAGGTGCTTGCAGG
Organism: Stegodyphus mimosarum; assembly: GCA_000611955.2. Taxonomy (NCBI): domain Eukaryota; kingdom Metazoa; phylum Arthropoda; class Arachnida; order Araneae; family Eresidae; genus Stegodyphus; species Stegodyphus mimosarum. Next base: position 39,957 of record KK121575.1, on the reverse strand, counting down.
GTCATCGATTTCAATCGTCAGAGAAGTTAAATGTGCATCACAGGCTGAATTAAAGGACTTGACCAAAAATTTATGCCAGACATGCAAGTAGTTGTGTGTATCTGAAAGCGTAGCAAAAATATTTATCTGAATAAGAGTTTTAATAAATTAAGTGATCGAGATACTACTTCAAGAATTTGCAAAATAGTCATGACTGTTGCGGAAATGCAGTGTGCTTTTTTCTTTTGTTTATGCATTAATATAAAGTTGCTTTCCAACTATTGCTTTTATTTTTTCACAGTCACAAACACAATAACATTGCAGAAGACTGTGTTGATAAATGTTATTTAATTTTATTTTATTCAGGATGTTACATAAGTTATTTACTGTTACTACATTTTTAAAAATTGTAAAGAAATATATTTTGCTTGCTTCAGTGATGAAGAAGGACTGACACCATTAATGTTGTCATCTGCTGCTGGTCACAGAATGATTGTTGAAGATTTATTACAACATGTAAGCTTCTCTTTTTATACCTTGTTATAATTTTTTTTAAGTAGTTGTGTGTATGTTATTAATGAATTCTTTAAATTATTAAGAGGTCTTAGACATATGTCAGTTCAGTTAAAGTATCTGAAACTTTAAATGATTTTAAAAAAGTTAATGAAAAATAATTTTTTTTATATATCAGCTAATTTTTTAATCAGCGTTTTTAAACCTTATTTTTTTGCAATGAAGTGCAGGATTCATTTTGACAATAAAGTATGCTATAATGTTTGATAAAACTTTCTTTGACTTCAGTTAGGTTTTTTATGTACATTATCTACAGTAATTTATATTTATAGAAATAAATGCATACATGACCCATGGATTATTAGTTATAATTGATGAAAAACATAGCAAATTATTCAGCTGCATTTAAATATTCTGTATTAATAAAATATGGCAAGTAATTTATTTTAATAATTATTTACATAATAAGCCAGTTTACTATCCTAAATTCAGTTCATTTACTTTGCATTATTTACATACAAGGTGCTCTTATCAGGGTTAACGCTAGGATAGATAATTGAAAAACACAGATAATCAAAACATCAGTTTTCATGCATATTGCATGTGTTTATTTCTTAAAAAAATCTTTAATGCTACTTTGTTTTTGAGAACATTTAAATATTTGTTGAATTTCAATATGTTTTTTAATGCTATTTTATTATTGTATTGTAAGTACCGTTAAACCATTTCTTGATGTTTTTTCCATAGACATTTTCAGGTGTTTGGCATACAACTTCAGTTATTGCCTTGACTTCTTCATGATTAGATGAATCTACGATTTCTGTTTTAGGAAGAATCTTTCACCATGATTGAAGTTGCATGTGTTTTTTACACACGTACATGTATGAGCACTGCCACACACATATAATTTGCACCTGGATAGTTGAGATTATACTGTATTTATATTAACAGATGTGCTTTTGATGATAAGTTACTAGTAATTTTAAACAAATATTCTATTTACAGTCACATGATTAAAATACTGAATACTGATAGTTTTTAGGCTATATTCCACTCCCTGAGCAAACTAATTATTAAAAATATTCTTTTCTTTAATGTGAATATGATCCATATACCCTTTAAAAAATTTTCCATGATAATATAATTTTTCTGTCAATCACAGCCTGAGGGTTTTACTTCCGTACTTTCCTTAAATTAAAACTAAAAAACAAATTTCATTTTTAACTTTTGATTGCAGTTTAACATTCTGAAAAGTTCCTGCAAGAAAATTTCAAAAAACTAATTTTTGTAAAATTTTTAATATATATATATATATATGTTTTAAAAACTCGCAATCTGGTCTTTATATTCTAATTCAGTTTAACATCTGCTTTAACACATGAAATTACATAATTTGCAAGTGATTGAAAACACCATCGACTGAAGCATGTAACATATCTGGACAGATGTAGAAATTTTTTAATGAATTTTAACTGTGCTAGAGAAGTTGGTATATTTGGGAATTTTAGTAATCCCTCAACTAAGAATCGGTGTCAGGTTGGCAAATGAGGGAAAGCGTTTATTTTTACACTAGCAGCTGATTAGTCATTCTTCGCCAAATGTACTTAATGAGAATTTTTTTATTGAAAATGCAATTAAGAGGAGATTTTCTGTTTTGCATAAATATTTCTGTGTGGAGATTTCTTTGCAGATGAACACAGTATGTTTTTTCTGAATAGATAGATTACTTTCCAGTGAGCATGATATATCTTCTGCAAGTAGCATTCTGCATTAACTGAGTATTTGTTCCAGCATATGTTTGCATAGGCTCTTGAAAGAAAAAAAATCCACAGTAATGGGTATAGTGGAAACACTTACACTGAAGTGTGTGAATTTTCATGTGTGTATATATAGTTATAGATATTTGCTTTTCCATGCCTAAAAAAATGAGCTTCATCAGTCCAGAAAATGCTGAACAGTCATTGTGGATCTATTAATAATTTTATCAAAACCCACCTTATAAATTTTGCTCATTTATAGGCTAGCTGAGTCATTGATAAAGTTAGTGAAATATTGCAACTTGTTGGGTGTAAGTATTTGTGTATTATGAAGAATATACAGCACTGATATTTTAGATGAGCTGAGTCACACATTCCGTTTTTCATATATGTTACCCATTCATGGACTGTTTGTTTCCTTACGTTGTTTGAAAGCACATGGAAGTATGTGATTGTGGTAAACATGATGTACCAGTGTAGGAGTAAACACACACTTTCTGTTTCTTTGAAATATTGCATTTGGAGAGCTGTCTAGCAGGATGATTGGATCTTTACATTGCTTCATTCTATTTTGTGATTAAAATGCTTCTAAAAATTCAGCAGACAGTTTGTCGCTGAGATAAAACAGTTTTACCAGTGGCACTTTATTTATCAACATAAACGTCTGAAAAATATATATCAGCAACAGTGACTGGAAAACTGAGCTTGAACTTCTAGATCATGTACCATGCATTTTATGGGACTCTGATTTACTCTTTGTGATTTGAATGCATGAAGTGTCATTTACCAATAAATATTTGAACTAAAGAAATTTTCTCAATGAAGTATGCGCACGCACTGTTGAGTTGAATGATACACATATTTTGTATGAAAATCAAATTTACACAAATAAAAAGATTCCATTCCAATTTGCCAACTAAGTCTTCTTTCTAATTCTGTGCTTTTTCCTTAATTAATTTTTGAATTGTGAATCTGCGATATGAGCACCAGATAAGAGAAATTAGTTGAACAGTATTGTAATGTGGTTAGTCAAATAATTACTTTTTTAATGGGAAAAATATGTGATCCACATATTAATTTGATTTTGATTTGCCATTTGTTTCATTTTAAATCAAATTGTGTTACTTTTTACTGTAGAATTCTAATCATCTCAACACCTTGGGACCTGCTTTGTGCTATTAAAGTTCATATAGTTCTTGATTTTGTTTACATTTTTTCCTTTCTAAATTTTTACACTAAATATGCATTAATTGTATATTAATAACTGCTAAAATGTATTCGCAAATTAAGAATTATTTAATGCAAAATTAATATATGTTAAACTGTATACTCTCTGAGTGTGATATGTCTGCATAAGATCCCCCCCCCAAAAAAAAAAAAACCTCCCCACAGGGTCCACTTTCAGGGCATTTATATTAGAACTGTGCACTCACAACACCAAGCACATTACTCATCTTAGCACATTACACAGCATCACTGTTGCTGCATTCACATTAGCAGTTCTTAGTAAAACAATCATATGGTGCCATGTTCATTTATTCTTGACAAGAGTGTAGAACTTTCCAGAAAACTTAGAACTTTTAAAGCAGAATTGCATGTGCTGTCTATCAGTTTTTCATGAACATTTTGAGAACAATGAAGAAGTCAGCCAAATTGGATGGTGATTTTCCTAAAAGAGCAAAGCAAAGACAAAGCAAGTGTCAGTACTTTCTAATACTGTTAGATGGCATCTTTAGAACTTAATAGAGCAATGTTGAACCTTTAGAGCATAATTTGAATCCTTTATCAGCTTTTCATGAATACTTTGAAAACAGGATTTCAAAAAAATATCTCAATCCTTCTAAGTTCCTTCACTCTACATAAAGCTCAGGCAATGCTGGGTATTTTAACTAACTTAAGAGTATTTGTAGACTTCAGATAACATACACTTAAATTTTTATTTACTGTTGTGAATGAAAACAACATTTTAACATCACCTGCTGTTATTATTGCTATCTTGTACCTTCTTTCCCTTTTGACTTATGATAATTTTCATTATTCTGCAAAGCATTTTTTTAGATGGGGCACAATAAATCCACAGTCTAGTTAATCTGCTACCAGTTAATCAGTTAATGACTGCAATTTTAATTGGGAATACAAAGAGAAAGTATACTAAAGAGAAAGAGATAGGGAAACTTTTCAAAAAATAACTCACTTGTAAAAATTCATTGAAATATTTTATATATTTAAAAAAGAAAAAGTTGTGTATCCAGTGGCAGAATTACTTTAAAAATAATTTTTTGTTCTCTTAAACAGTAGTAAAATACAATGTTTATGAACAACCTCACAATAAGTTCCCCCCCCCCAAACAGATTCTTTTGCTACTCTCATCATTATGCTCTGCACATGCATTATTGGATTAATAGCACTATCATAAATTCCAAAAAAATGCTTGAATCTGAATTTATAAAAGGAAAATTGTCTATTTTTTATTATGTTTTTCATTTTTCATGCCTGCAAAATTTCTGCTAGGGCAGTTTTTAAAATTCTGCTATCACTTTCGATGTAATCAAATTTTTTCATTGTAAATAAGACAATACAAACAGTGTACATATTATGTAACTAATTTGTTATGTGACTGTGGATCTCCTTGTTTCATTACAGAATGCCCTTTCTGAAAGTCTTTCAAAGAAAAATTATTTCCATTTTTATTATATATGTTATGGTGAAACACCGAAATCTGGAGAATGTCAACATTCTTATAGTCGCTTGGTGTATGTCCGAAATATTTTCCAAATACTCTTATTTCTGACTTACACCAGTGAATGTCGACATTCACAATGTACTAATGGTGAATGTTGAATATATAAGAATATTGTATTTTCTTCTCCATAATTCAGTCGCGAAAAACACACAAGTACTTAAAACACACAATACATTCAAAATGAGAAAGGAAAATAATAGAAGTTAAAAACTTACTTAATTATACAGTACGTTCTAAATGAGAAAATAAAATACTAGTAATAAAAAACTTACTAAATTATGTGACTCAAATCTGATTAGTTGCAACAACTTAAACTATTATGAGACTTTGAATTGCACAAGAGGCCCTTGCTTTTACAACTGCATTTATGGGAAACAGCCAGTCGCCTCTCTTTTCGACTTACACCAGAGCATATCTGTGATTGTCGACATACACCGGCGAGGGTCCGAATGTAAAGAATGCAATGTTATATTCGATCTTTCACCGACGTATTTGGTGAATGTTGACATTCTCCGGTGAAAGTCGACATTCTCCAATTTCAGTCTTTCACAGTAACATATACACAGAATAAATGATGCTTTCCAAGGTACTTTCCCTGGGATTATGAAAAACATTTTTTGGGATCTGCATATCCTACTTTGCGGATAAACCTTCTGTCAGTCATTAAAGGATCTAAAAAATTCAGTACTTTTTTGCATTGACTAAGAAAGCTGACGTAGTATCATTCAATAATTTCAGCATGACAGATAGTTTATGAATAGTGCCTTCAGTTATTATTCTATAAATGAATAATATCTTAAGGATGGTAATTGACATGTTTAGTATAAAAGTGACAAACTGAATGATGGAGATTAAAATCACATATTTATAAAAGTAAATTGCATAATTGCCGGTTTATTTAATTCTGTTGGATGAGGATATCTTCACTGTTCATCAGTTGGAACTTAAAATTATCATGTTTCACCTTTTCTTTCCTGCCCTTATTTCCACTCTTCAAATGCTTTTAACTTTATTCCATTGTGTTTTAGAGTTTGGTTCCAAATTAATTCAAACTATTGCAAATAAAAAACTCAGGTGCAGAGAAAGAAGAATTAGCCATTACAGGAAGTTGGCCAGGATTAACTATATTAAATCGAAATATTACATCTCTATATAAATTTTCTGTATAGTTTTCAATTTTGTACTTAATGTGTTAAAAGATTTGCTGCCTCTGTATCTGTATAATAGCAGTTTTGCTTATATGATTGTACTTGTTTTCCATCCCCCTTTTTTTTAAATTTAAATTTAAATCAGTCTTACCTCAATTTCTTACACTGATTTCCCTTTCATTTAGGGTGTGAATCCAGCCATTCAGTCAAAATATGGAGAAACTGCTAGATCTTTAGCCATTAAAAATGGCCATTCTGATATTAAAAAAATAATTGATACTCATTTATGTCCAAGACAGATGTGTAAGTACATATTATTTACTTCTTACGTTTAATCTGTAGTTGTATTTTCTTTTTGATAACTAATTTCTTTTTGCGTATTCTGTTAAATAATTTTGTAAATAAAACTATGATATTGTAAAGATGTTTCATCACAATGAATTTAAAATTTTGAGATGAGACCTGTCAAATACATCAGATTATTTCACAGAATAAAGCTTTGTCATTAGAGCTAGAGGATACTGTTTGGTCCTTGAAAACCTACTCAGAAGCTAGTTAGTGATCTCTTCCGTCAAAGTGCATATTGCACAGTTATTCAAAATAATATAAACTTATATCCTGTGCCTTCAAATTTATATATTAAATTACCAGATACCAAAGTATGATTCATCACTTCAAAGCATGCATTTCTTCTGTTCAGGAGCCCATTGTCATGAAACTGTATGGAAACTCGACTGGTTATACTAAAGATGCAATGTTATCTTCGATATTAAATGTGTCAATAATCCATTTTTTGCAGTGGTTGGTTGCAGTCAATTTCATGTTGTGTGGGTTTTTTAGATAATAATGCTGCTGAGAACAAGTGTACTTTATTTTATTTTTATTTGTTTATATTTTATTTTTAGCTTTTAATTAAAAGAGAAAAGTACAAATAGTTTGCAAGTAAGAAACATAAAACAAACAAATATCAGAAAATCGGTATTTCATTCAGCTTCTAGCACTCAGTATCTCTTACTAAATTGGAGACTTCATGCAGTACCAAGCATCTTATGTCTACTCTGCTCATTTATTCATTTTTTCAATAGAGTTAGCAATTTGGGCTTGTTGAGATGTAAATATGGTGAAAATGATTTATCAGATATTCTTTCCAATAACAGGTCTGAATTCTCCTTCTGCTTTTGCATGATGTTTATATAGTAATTTTAAAATCAAATTGCTTTTTCAGCCCTTAGATGCAAGTAAATAACTGTTCATTCCACCTAATGTAAAGTTTTATAGAATGTAAAGTTTATGAATGTAAAGTTTTATAGAATAGTTAGTAATCTTATTTAAGCATACTGACATTGTTCTAGACTACTAACCTGCTCATTTCCACAGGTATAAAATTGATTAGATATATAGCGTAAAGAAGTTATTTGCCCTTCCATTGTCAATTACTCAAAGAAAATATGCCATTGATGAATCTCTCTAGAGTCTGAAATTTCACTTAATCCAGTAGAATAAAAAGCAATCTTAGAATCTGTTAATATAACTATTTTGTTGGAGTAACAATTGGGTAGAGGAGGGGGCAAGAAGTGCTTTAATGCCACACAGATAGCCATTACCTTTCCATCAAAGCCAGTTTATTGGTTCCTGCAGAAACATAAAATAAAAAATAGAAGAAATTCCCATTCCTGCACCAGGGAATACCTTGGTAAAGGAGCCATCAGTATAAAGACACAACCATTTTGACATGAAATACATCAATGACATATTCACTTAAGATCCATGATCTTTCTTAATTGTGTCTTAAAGACTCATAATGATAGGTTTTATCTGATTTATATGAATATCTACCTTATTAAGTTAAATAAGCTTACAGAATTTGAGGAATATCTGGTAGCTCTCAGTTTTTAGTTTAAGTCATATTCTAAAGTTCAGCATCTTTTGAAGAAAACCGTGTTGGGTCTTAAAACTTCTTCCTATATTTTCATAAGAATTCCAAAGTTGCTAATCACTTCTCATGATCTTTTGTAAAGAGCATTTTTGTGAGTTATAAATTGAATGGGTTTAATATTAGTCAAAGTGACATTGAGTACATTTTTACTGCAACACAAATTAATTGAAAAGCTTGATTTTGTGAAGTTTTCTATTTTTTCCAGAGATCCTTTAGAAGCCATTGTTAAAACTTAATAGACTAAGTAAAAGTTTTAAATGTATAGTGATGGGTTAAACAAGCATACTTCCAAAAATAACCAATGGAATAATTTAGTTGTGTATCTGTAATTTTTCAGTTTTTCTCAATAATATAGTTAACTTAATATTTTCATTTGAATTAACCATAAACTTTACTCCTTAGTAAGAAAATTTATTGGTATTAATCACCTTTACATGACAGTAAAGTAAGTTGAATATCCTGAAGCCTTAGGGAAAAGGCTATTCTTCTGTTCAACTACCATAGGTTCACTGCTATGTTATTTTTGAGCCAGTTAAATAGAATGTCAAGTGCTTTGTTTAAAATTTTCTCAATTTCAAGTTCAGTGATTCCGAGCTTAGAGTCAGATCATTGATATATAAGGTAAAAGAAATTAAAAATAAAATTGCTGAAAAAATCTTAGTTTATAGCTTTATCAAGGTTTTAAAAATTAGTTACCATTTTGATTGCATAAGCAATATTGTGTGTTTCTTTGTTTGGATTGAGTGTTTTAAAAGTTATTCTCTAATTATTTTGTTTTATTTTTTTGTATGAATATATCTGTGTCTAAGGAATATTTGCTGATTGCATTAATTGGTAAACACATCAGAAGAATGCACCTTTTTAAGGTAGAGCCTCCATACCATACTCTATGGTTCCGAACCTGTTTGATCCACGCACCCCTTTTTACAAATTAAAAGTATAGAAAATATCCATACCAAAACCCTACGTTTTGGTTATGCACTTATCATGCTTTTTGGTGCAAGTGTGGCAAGTGATGATCTGCTGGCCATCAGCTACCACACTGTGTGTGTGTATGTTTTTGCCATTTATAAACTACTAGCTTTCACCTGCGGCTTCACTCGCGTTGATGTCCTTAAATAAGTTTCAAGGACTATTGAAAAGAAAATAAAATAATTTGATTTTTTTTTTCTTATTGCCTGACCAGGATAATCAAGATAAAATTTTAGTTACTATTAGTTATTTTTTAAGTTAAAAATACATTCTGTGTAAAATTCCAGTAAGTACTACCCTTCTTCGCTGAGATAAAAAGAATTCCATATTAATGTCGCTAAGACGCTATTCTGTACAATTTTAAAAATCCGATTTGGATATATGAAACATTGCAATCTTATATATATATATATATATATATATATATATTTTTTTTACTAAAAAAATTCTAACTGAAAAACATGCTTTTTTAAGATATATCACTACAAAAATAAATCATTTTCATTACCAAAATTTTTCAAAAAGTTTAAGGTATTAACAAAACGTTAAAAATGTTAATTCTTTTTCAGAAGAGCATGAATAAAAGTATTACTCTAGGATGCTTCTATATACTGTTCCATTTTTGCATTCCATTTTTATACATATAAAGTCCTGGCTTTGGATACACATGAACAGGCAACGTATAGTTAGTTCACCATGGGAAAAGCATGACTTTTCCAAATATACCCCTGCTACCTGTAATATTTGCCCTTGAGCTTTGTTAATAGTAACAGCAAAACTAAGTTTGATTGATTGGAAACTGCAGTAAAGTGAAATGGTAGATCAGTGGAGATTATTGGGATTCGAGGTATGATAACACTTTCCCCTTTTCCTACACCTATTAAAATAGTGGCACCGATTATATTCTACCCTAATTGTGTGATCCGAAGCCTCATTCCATTACACAGTTGAGGTGCATCTATATTTCGCATAAGCATAACCGGTATATTTAATTTCAGTTGGAGTTTATGTGAGGGTTACACCTGATAGCTGTAGTGAATTTAAAAGCTCAGCAGGACCTGAAGTGCTCTGATCTGTTCTGTATCCATGATTGTATCTATTGACAAATACTCTTTTATTTCTCCCTGCACCTCTTTCAAAATGTTAGTGTTGATTTTGTTTACGATTCTATTTGTCGGTGCTAGAATTGCTCTTGCACATAACCAGTGATCACTATTTAAATTTTGCAAGTGCAGGTAAACTTTAGCAATAAGCTCCACATCATTTTCTACCAAATTGCAAAATTCCTCTGAAAGTAAAATACAACCTTCAGCATTTGTTTCCAAACATTCATCACCAATTTTCAATAGTGTCTCTGCATAATTCCCTGAATCCACATCATTATGAAGATGCACTCTCATATTTGTTTTAAAACTGAGTTTTTCAACTTTCGCCCATAAACTTGATGATTTCAGACAGGCTTTGATTTCATCTGTAGGTGTACCTTTCTAGATTACTGGCAGAGTTTGTCGGAAATCAGCAGCCAATAAAACTGCCATTCTTCCCATAATATCAGTACTGTCTTGCAAATCCTGAAGAGTTTGGTTTAATGCTTCTGTAGCTTTTTTTGAGACATCATATTTTCATCCCACACAAAAAGCTTACATTGTTATAGCATCCTACTTCAAGAGCTATTTTTACTGAAATTGCAGATGGGCGAATCTTCCTGTGCAAGATTCAATGGCAAGTTTAAAACGGAATGTGCAGTACGGTCGCCGTTCAATAGTGTAGCAGCTTTATAAGAAGAAGCCACAGCAACTGGTATTTTCTGGTCTTTTCTGACGGGCATTAATAATAAATTTAGCAAAAACGTTTTCCCAGTTCCTCCAGGAGCGTCGAGAAAGAAAAGTGCACCATTCCCGGATTCTATTTTACATAACACCTAATGGAACACATGTCTTCGTTCTGGAAGTACCTGGTGGACCAATTTTGCTATTTGGTGCCGCAATGCAATGAAATTGTAGTCTAATTCTCGAGCAGTTTCATCATTAAAATAATTTTCGTCTGATCATCGTGGACTAAGCATTCCGAAATTTCGAAGCTTCTTCCCCACCATAGTCAAATCCTTCTTTTCAATTATGATCAGTGCTCCGTTATAGGTGTGCTCATTAAAAGTCATATGTGCATGTACTCACTACAGTTGCCACAAAATATCTTCTACCATGTCCTTCTTGTACTTATCCCATAAAGTTTGAGGATTAGAAAGGCGGCAAGATGATGTAAGGGTTGCATAAAGTTTCCTGATTTTATCCGGTGATCGACATTGTACAGCTTCTTTCATAGTTTCATTCCAGTGGTTATCATTCTCTAACAGACCCTGACCTTCACATGCTTCTCTATAAGTTTGACATTGTAGACTATTAACAATTTTAAGATCTTTAAAGCTAGTTGGACCTCGAACATGATGCAATAAAATGCGCAGACAAAAACGTTCAAAATTCATTACATGGACTGTGTAGACATGACCAAGAGCATCCGATGATTTAACCCCTGGCCAATTTTCAACATGCTTACCTTGAATGCAACGTTGCCATTCTTTTTTTTAGGTGTTCCATGTATAATAATGGGAAACTTCGGAATGCAATAATCTTTTTGCAAAAGTATCTGTCTGGCAAAGCTGGAAATAAGCGGTCAGTGTGGTTTTAGCAAGGGATAAAATTCTTTCTTGAAAATTATTCTCATTAAAAAAAAACACACTGTTTATTTTCTAAATATACGACAAGATGTGTAACAGTTAGATATCTTTCATGCAATGGAAAACCAATAAGCCACCACACTGCCTCACTACTACTGACATATTGCCCTGCTTGATAGGTTTATATTTCATTCAGAGGCTGCAACACACCTTTCTTATGCAGATTCAAGATCACCTAGTCGCTTCCTTTATTGATATATGTACAAATATATTTAATCGCACAAACAGATTGCAGGCTTCAACATTAATGTGAGCATTAAATAATTTACGTAGAACAGATGAATATAACACAACCCAGCTATTATCAAAGGTCGACTACTCCACTGTGAGTTTGAATCGTAACTCTTCTACCACCATCCTCGGGTGCTTTTCGTCTGTATAAAGGGTAACCCTTATCATTGTGCACTGTTTCCTTTAATAGCTCCCATGGGAACTTTTTCGCACATTTGCCATTTTTCATGCAAGGGCGATGCTGGATTGTGAGCTCCACAGGGAACATGAATCATGTTTTTGATTATGATCTTGTGCAAATTCTTATCTAGTTCTGGATCCGGGATTTCGGCACTTGTGATGTTATCTATTTGGTTGGATCACATCTTTTGTTTTAATCAAATAAGAATATGCACATGTGTCAGACCTCGTTACTGCTACGTGGCACTGGACGTTTCCAAATACTTTTCCTTTTGTTATTACATTAATGATCTTTTGAACTTTTAAACGATACACGCAGCCAACTATGTCATGCCGATCAGTGGCTCTTTGTCCGAGCATAAGCTCTTCTGTTATTTATTTCCATGAAGGATTGCAGGTAAAAGTTACAAATAGGTCAAGCCTACCGTAAGTGCAGATAGCAAGGACTGTTCGCAAAAGTGGAGGAAAGAATAATCATCTTGCCTATGTCGTTGGGGTTAATATTACCATCTGTGTTAATTGTATCTTGTGGGTGAATGTAATTTTCAACTTGTTGTTGTGTCTGGTTTAAAGAAATGTAACGAAGGTGTTCACTCTCTACTTTGATATACATATCTACTAAGAATTGATGAAAGAGCTGCCTCGACAGTGGAAGGAGGTTGAAATCATTCTCTTGAAGCATCATGTGATAGGTGTAAAAATCCATGCAGGAAACTTTTTTATTGGGAACTGGCTGTTTTGTAATTGGATTAATCTGTGGAATATGAAAATGGTATCCCAATTGCCCTTTACTAAAAATTAATGGGTACTGCAAAGCATCATAAAATTTATGAGTGTCTGCTAAGCGTGTCAGTGTGTTATCATGTGCTCGTAACACTATATCTCGTAGAGAGCATGGGTCTGCAATAACCAAGACAGCAACTTCATTAATTTTCGGTGCTTTATAATGCCTCTAATGTTCACCATACGGAGTTCGATCAGCATAAATGATGACTTTATAATCGTCTTGAGGCCAGTTTTCTATTGCAATTTTGAAGGTATTTATCAAAACGTTGTGTTCATGTAACATTTTTTGAATTTTCAATACTATATCTCTCTCGACTCCATCAATATACTCTGACAATGACGGCTTACTTCATTTTTTTCTTGTCCTATAAAATAAACTTGCAAAAATTTATGCAGTTCAGTATCTGTTGGAAAAAGTGAACCAATTTGCTGATATATCTGGCTTTGTAAGGTAAAAGTTGGGGAAAACCTGGGCATTCTTATCTCTCTGGCTACTCCAAAAGATGTTATTTGGAAGCAAGAGATGTACTTTCTGATTTTACTTAAAAAACACTTTGATTCATCTGTTTCACAGAGTTTTCAGCGGCTGTTCTGGTTCACTGAGTAAAGAAAGCGAAACTTTACCATTGGAACAGCACATTCCTGCAGTTTCATCTTTCTATTTTAAAGAATCGCAAAGCTGACATTTTTGACTCATTGAATGGATCACAATTAATGGATGATTATGGTAATCAATTGAAGGATCGTATTGAAGTCCAGAATCATTAAATACAGACCAACTGTTATGCATGAAATATCGCCAGTGTTCGGTTTACATATCTGCATGAACGATTCTTCTCACCTTCAATTGTTCTGGAGTATCTCTCACTCTAACAACTGCCTGTTGTTGAGCTTTCTTTCAAGTGGATCTGCATTTGGAGAGGTGTTTCAGCAGCTTGGCATTCAGCTTGTTCTTCTAAATGAATTTGTGTTTGAAGAGGCATTTCAGCTGCTTGTCTTTCAAGTTGTTCTGTCAAGTGGAGTTGTGTTTGGAGAGGCATCTCAGCTGCTCTCATAGAAGCTTGACGGGAAGTTTGGGCCTCTAATCTTTCTTGTCTTTGAGAAGTTGTTTCATCAATTCTCAAAACAGATTGTCGACTCGCTTGTTCTTGTCTTCTTAGTTGTGCATGTACGGAAAATTCTTGGGATCCAACAATTTTTGCTACCTGGGCCCAAGATGAGTTCCTAGACATGTTAGACTTACGTTTGTGAGGCCTTTCGAAAATATTTAAAAAAAAATTAAACTGTCCTTAAATAAGTTGCAAACTCCATGTCAATTTTAAAAATACATGTATCACCACAAAATCCAGTAAAACTGCTATGCATAACTGAAAAATTTTTGTGAAAGAAGAGCCAAAAGTTGGAAATCCTGAAGGATTTTAAATAATAAATTAAATTAAACAAAAATTAATAGATGTTATGATTTCACACCTTAATTACTTAACCAATATCATCATGAAATTTTCAAGAAATATTTTTGATATTTTAGAAAAGGTTAAAAATGTTTGCGTGGTTTAAGCCACGCACCTGCGTGCAGAGACAAACTTTTACATCGCTTAACTTGTCGTTATGAAACATTTAATGTTTATGCAACGACAATCATTTTAAGCTGTAAAACCTATTATATAGCCTAGTTTAAACAGATGAGTTACATTTTATAGTCTATAACCTTTTCTAATATATCAAAAATATTTCTTGAAAATTTCATGATGATTGCTAAGTAATTAAGGCATGAAAGCATAACAAACAAACAAATAACCTCACGTTCACATTTATAATATTAGTTAAGATTCTTATAACTAGAAATTGTTTACAATTAAAAAACTGGCCGAAAAGCCTGGCAAGTGCATAATGGAAAAGTAGCAACTACCATAAAAGCGTGTCTGTGTTTTTTTTAATTCATAAATTAAAACTAAATACTTAACAGATGAATAAAAGGCTGTTCACATTTCTCCGTCCTGAAACTATGAAATTTAACTCTAGTTGAGAACCTATGCTCTACAGCCTCTTTGTTCTAGGAATGAGCAAATCCATTTCAGCATTTTGTAATTGACTCCAAGCATGTTTAAATTTATAGATCATGTTTTCCCTCTAAGCAGATCATTTGAAAATCAATAATTACAGTCATCACTTGACTCAAATGGGTTACTTGGTCAGCAGTTGTTCTATTTCTATAAAAATTGGCATATTCTTCACAAAATAGATCACTAAATTCTGTAAACTGGCTTGATCCATTTACAGCAATATATTCCATTAACTTAGATGGTATACTGATAAAAGAGACTGGTCTATAATTATGGATATTCCATTGCCTTTACCTTCCTTCAAAATAGGATTAATAACAGCCCCGTTTTGTACATGTGGTTATAATTCCTATTTGCCAGATATAAATAAAAATCTTTTAAAGAGTTATCTTTGCCTTAGCATGTATTTTATCTTTATCTGGAGGTCTTTTGGGTTTTGAATTTTTTTTTTTTAATTTTTCCTCTTTAAAAATCAAATTAAAGTTATCCTCTATTCCAAATGGATCCAATTTTGCAGCTTGAGGTATTTATTTGTATTCATCATCAAAATTTTATATATCTTCTTAGATTTAAATTACTTACACACAACTTCACTTTTCAAGAGAATTTGCATTTTCAGATCCAAGGAAAGGGCTTTTTCCGAAATGAATGAATTCCCTCTTACTGAAGTATCTTTTTAATGCAGTCCATTTTTACTGGTAACAACTGAAGATTATGCCTTATAAATCTAGTAGCTTTTTATAAATTTATGATGTTCTGATGCTTTTACCAACAGATCTAGTACTTCTTTCCTTTTGCATAATAATGGTAAAAATAACAAAGATAGTTAGACATTTCTTTTTTTCTTTTTTTAACCTTGACAGCTCTAGAAGATGCTAATAAGCCACTTTATTTTTAATCACCCTGCAAAATGCTTTAAATAAGGTCCATTTATATGCTCTTGTAAACATGCCACCTAACAAAAGAAGTAAATCTAAATGTAGATTGACTATGCCATTTAATTTCATCAATAGAAAATGAAAGTAATCATGAAATATTTTATGAAATCTCAAGTGTTTGCAAATAAGACCAGATGAAAAGACAAATTGAGCTGATAGTGCTCAAATTTTAGGTAAAACAAAATGTGTATTTGACATCAAAAATTAAAGTTGATTAGAAAAAAATATATATATGTAGACAAAGTAAAATTCTAGAAAGAGGTATTGTGAAATAACTGTCAATCTGTGTTGAGTTCTTAACCAAGTTTTGAAAGTGATAAATTTCAGAGATCATATTAGGTGTGCGTGTATGGGGGGGAGGTGTCCGTATATATATATGTGTGTGTCTGTGTATATATATATATATATGAATTCTGAATTGTGAATTTCAGACAGTTTTTGCTTGCTTTGAATTTTCCAGATTTTATTGAAACAAAATATCTGTGATGAATTTGATAAGGAATGGCATTTACTAAGAAATATAGAAGTATTGTAGTATTGTGAAAATTCAAGTATTCCTTTTTTTATGGCATAATATGTTTGAAAAGTAAAACTGTGTAAAAAAACAAATGTTTCCTAATTTAATAATATTAATCAAAGTTATATTGCACCTTTCTCACTCGTAAGAAGAAACTGAAGGAATATAAGTAACAAATGCGAATAAAATAAAAAATGAGTTACAGATTTTTGTTGAAGAATGATTCCTTTTGTCAAAAGAAAAATTAATCTTGTGAATGATTTTATTCTTTCTTAAAAGTTTTAAAAATTTGCTGCTAATTAGTGTAGCAAAATTTTCTAAAAATAATGAATAAATACTCGCAAGTGCTTTTTTTGCATGTAAGAATATATGAAATATCTGTATATAAGTTTCTTATGAAATAAATTCAAGTATTTATTTCTAATGGAAAATGCCAGTGATTTAAAATTTAAGCTTCAAAGCTAACTTTGATGAGGTGAGCCTTTGACCTTTTGCCTTTTCATATTTGTTAGACATATGTTAATTTAGCAATTTTATCTTGCATTCATGTATGGTAATACAATAATAATGTTTTAAAATGCTCTAAGAAAGTGTAAAACAAATTTAAATTGAGTTATTTATTTGTATATATATATATATATATTAGTACAAAATATTTTTGTTGGTTGGTCACCCTGGATATGTCAAGTGCTTAAAGATGACTGTATGGGTGTTATAAATCAGGTAGTGTGGTAAATGTTATAATATTTTAAATCACAATGTTTTATCATTTCTTCTTTTCTTAGCAGTTTGCAAGTAGAAAGCTAAACAACTTTTTCTTAAGTTACAGCAAATTGATGTAAAGTACATAATTTATAAATATCCTTCATTTGACTCTCATTCATGAATTTATTCTTCCATAATTTTTGCTTTATCTTTGAGAATAAATTATTTCTTTCCTAGTGTTTAAGAAATAAATTACTAATAACCTTTTCCAAATATAATTATGTTTTAATTGTTGGCAAAATTTAATCTTTTTCTTATTCTTTGCCAAGAGACCTCTTTGTTTGTCTTTTGGAATAAAAAATCTTTTCATTAAAAACCTTAAAGATAGTTCATCAAAGAAGATATTTCAGTTGGTATGTATGTCTTATCTCACTTATGCCTTAAAAACCAAGAACTGCAAATCAGGTTTTAAGCGTGAAAGTAAAGTGTTATATTTAAGTTAGAAATAAAATTTTAAGCATCATATGAAAAGACAGAACATTTCTTTATATCTAAAGTTTTACTAAACATTTAGAATATGTGTCACTCATTTTGAGTTGATTAACCCTCCGTGTACAGGCCCCATGATTTCCGCGGGATATAAAATCCATCTCGTTATATGGGTCGCTTGAAAAAAGCGTGCATAAGTTTATTTTTCTTATTTTCATTATGGACCCATCTTTCATGTAGGCTGTGAATATTGTAATATTCATTTTTCATATTTCATTCTGCACATGAATGGCACTACAGGTTTATATCATTGTAAAGGAGTACTATTATTTCTTCTCAGTCGAACACGATCGATGCTGTTACGTCTTTCATTGTGGAATGATAAAAAATAGTAAATATGCTTAGTTCTTTTCATGATGCATCATCTGTATCAGTTTATTCAGGGATGACAAAAGAAAAACTAAAGCTAAAAGTGATTTATGATTATAACTTTACAATAGGTGGTGTTGACATATGCGATCAGGAGATATTGTACTACCTAGTACCCGAGAACAATTTTGTAAATATTACAAGAATATATTTTTCCATATATTGGATCAAACAATGTGGAATTTGTATGTGATATACAGAAAAATAGCAAATCTGAAAAAAACCCCTTCTTGGTTTTAAGCTAGCTGTGATCGAGGAAATCTTTAACAAATACTCTTCTGGTGTATGCTCATCAATACACTCTAGAGATGATAGTATGAACTTCATTCGCCTTGTAGGGAGGCATTTTGCAAGCCACACACCACCAAATTCTATAAAAAAGGAACCTAGAAAGCTGTGTGTTGCTCTAAAAGAGACAACAAAATACTTAAAGAAACGTGTATTTGGTGTGAAGAATGTAAAGTTGGATTATGTTTAGAGTCATGTTTTAAAGTTTACCACACTAAAAAATTTTTTGTATAATAACAAGTGAGTACAAGTTTGCTGTACAAATTAGTTAGCATGTATACTTGTCAAAATCAAAAAGATATTGTGTATTTTTATATTTTTATTCTATACTTGCTAAAATCACAAAAGCTGTGTTATATGTTTCTTTAAAAATTAAAAAACTATTAAAATTCCTGCATTGTACTAATTATGTTTATAAAGATGTGAATAGTAATATGTGGAAATAGAGAAAATAAAAAAGAAAGGCCACGCATTTCAGGACCCGAATGTATCAAAATCGAGCAGTATGGGGAGGGTAAACTGTAGCTTAACTATATAGTAGTATAAATTGTCATTTGTAATAGAGCATTTGCAATTTATTTTTTACATAATAATTTCACTCAATAATTTAACACAATAATGCTATCTGTTTAATGTTTTTGTTTTGCTAAACCCATGTTTAAATTTTAATTTGCAGTTATATTTCCTTGTTCTAGGTGTAATAAAACCTGAACCTACATCAGTTTCAGATTTGCATACTTTCTTAAATGAAATTCAGCTCTCAAAATATTATCATGTTTTTGAAATGCATGACATTGATTTGGATACTTTCTTGACATTGACAGAGGAGGATTTGATGGAAATTGGTATACAGTGAGTGTATCATATTTGTATTAGTAATAGTTAAAATTCTGTTATATATTGTAAATATACAGTGTAATTTGGAAAGCATTATCCAAATTCAAATTTTTATAATTTTAAATATTAATGGAATACAGTAATTAGTGTTAAAGGAATGTAAAGGAAATTATCTGAATTTTAGTATGTAAACAATAGGGGGCAATATTTTGTTGTTTAATTGTTTAGTT
>KK121575.1:706-20457 GCA_000611955.2 Stegodyphus mimosarum | reverse complement strand
TTTTTTTTTTTTTTTAAATAGCAAAACTCTTAATTCTTCAGGTATTATCTTCTGAAGAAATGTAAAAAATAAAATGTTCCCTAAACCTGCAAGCTGAGATAAACTTTAAAATTTATTTCTACTGCTCTAGAAACAATTACTATTAATACATGGCAGTGCTTTTATGTAGAATTTTGATATCCCCTTAGCATTGCATTTATAATTAAAGTTTTATTGAACATTTATATAAAAAAATTAGAAGTCTTTCTTTTGCTTGTTAATTATGACTTATAATTCTATGTTGATAGTTTTTAAAGTTTAAAAGATTAAAAAATTGGATAATACTTTCTTATTTACCTTGCACATTAAATGAACATTGATTTTTGGTGTGTGTGTGTGTAATTTAGATCTGAAGAAGTAAATACTTATAATCATGGCCAGTCCAATATTTCTTTATTACCATTGACAAACATTTTTAAGCCAATACACATAAACTGGGACAGTAAACATGCTCATTCTTGAATGAAATTTACGTTTTTAATATCTGAAGAAAGAAAGTATAGCAGCAGAGAACTAGTAGGTTGGCAGAGAAGGAATGTGATGTAATCAAGATGAAATTTTGATTTGGAATAATTTAGTTTTGACATTATTCATTTGAAAAAGTTAATATTGGTGAGAGATTAAAAGCTGGCCATGATCAGTCAAGTGTTACAGGTCTTCAGAAATTCTGGAAGTTAGTTTTTGAAAATATTTACAAACTGACAGGAATGTTTTAAGACAGTATATATTCATGTCTGTAAGTTTAAGACTATAGACAAAGCAAATAAAAAGAGAAGTATTTATTGATATTCAGATGTTAGACTTTTGATCCATTTCTGTGGTCTTGAATTTTATTTCTCGAAGTCTCAGGTTCTTGACACAAGCTAGCTTAATCTCACATTAATTAAGAACATCATTTTACACATTGTGTAGACAAGACTCAGTATATTCTTTGAGAGCTTGATGTTGCGATGAAAGGGCTCAGTGCTCCTAGATTAATTTCTTCTTAAAGGTTCATTGAAGTTATTTAATTCTCATAAACTCTTACGAAATCATTTATTTAGTTTTCAGAATAAACTCATATGTGTCTTTGATATCATCCGCATTTTCAGTTACCACACTTTACTCGATCCTCCTTCCTTGCTTTCTTAAACTGTCTCTCTCTCTTTTTTTTAAATCTCATCAAACCTGCTGTAAAGTTCCTGCTACTTCATGCCAGAGTGCTACCTTCTCTGTAATACAACCTGAAGAAATATCCAAAGCATCATTACAACTTTCATTATAACTTTTCTTGTGGTGCCAGCTTTAAATATGTATATTTATTTATTTAAGTATTTGCATGCACTGAGGTGACAAAAGTCATGGTATAGCTATATGTAAATATACAGATGGCAGTAGTATTGCATACAAAATATATAAATGGGTATAGCATTGACAGAGCTTTCATTTGAAGATTATGGCCGCACAATGGGAATTAACGGACTTTGAATGCAGAATGGTAGTTGGAGCTAAATGCATGGGACATCCGATTTTGGAAATCATTAGGGAATTCAACATTCCATATAGTGTCAAGCGTATTCCAACATAGTGTGAAGAGTGTGCTGACAATTCCTAATTTCAGGCATAACTTGCCATCATGAAAAATACTGTGGCCGACTGCCTGCATTTAATAACCAAGACTGGCAACATGTGCGTAGAATTGTCAGTGTTAACAGACAAGCAGGACTGTATGAAATAAGAACCACAGAATTCAATGTGGGACGTATGACAGATATATCTGGTGGGACAGCGTCTTTAAATTTGGCTTTCATGGGCTATGGCAGCAGAAGACCAAGTTGAGTGCCTTTACTAATAGAATGGCATCATTTGCATTGCTTCTCGTGGGTTCATAACCATATCAATTGGACCCTAGATGATTGGAAAATTTTAACTTGTTCAGATGAGCTACAATTTCAGTTGCTTAGAGCTGATAGTAGAGTTCAAGTGTGGTGCAGACACCATGAAGCCACAGGCTCAGGTTGTCAACAAGGCACTGTGTAAGCTGGTGGTGGCTGCATAATAGTGTGGGCTGTTTTTTCATGATATGGCTTGGGTCCTCTGGTCCAATTGAACCGATCATTGACTGAAAATTCATATGTTCAGCTACTTGGAGACCACTTCCAGCCATTCATGGATGACAATGCACCATGTCACTGGGCCATAACTGTTTGTCATTGGTTTGAAGAACAATTCTGGACATTTCCAGCAGATGATTTGACCACCTAGATCGCTTGACCTTTAAAAATTTATGGGACATAATTGAAAGGTCAGTTTGTGCACAAAATCCTGCACAGGTAACACTTTCACAGTTATGGACATCCGCAGAGGCAACATGGCTCAATATTTCTGCAGGGGACTTCTAATGACTTGTTGAGTCTGTGCCACATTGAGTTGCTGCACTTCGCTAGGCAAAATGAGATTCGACACAATATTAGGAGGTATCCATGTTTTTTGTTACCTCAGTGATTGATATATATCTGAGAATACTTTTTAACCATTTTGTTTATATATTTATATGTATAATCCTACCCTAAATGATCCCATTAGTCAAAATATCCTCTATTTAACTACATTATGCACAACTAAGGCAAATTATTCATTATATGTATCAAATGAAATTGTACAAGACTAAAGGAATATGACCTAATTGAATGGAGTGATTTAGTAACTTGACAATAAGATTTGACTATATAAAGGATTTTATTTTATTGCTTTAAACTTACAAATTTATTCGTTTTTTGTAAAATAAATCTTTTATAAATCTTTGATAAATATTTAAATTAGCTTTATGTCTCATAAATATTACTTTCATTTTTATAATTCAAATTATTAAAGTCTTTTAGGCCCACGTAGAAAAATGAGCTTAGCCATAGCTGAGTGGCATGAAAATCAAATGGTGAATGGAAGAACTCAGGGAAATTCATATATTAAAAAGTTAGTTACAGAAAACCAGCATTTAAATCATGAAGTCCGTAAGGTAAGTAGTTTAAAATATTTTTTTTCATTGTAAAGATAGTTTAAATAACTTTTGAGATGTTATTAAATCTTTGTTCATTTAACACATGTAATTTTGAATTCAACAGAATGGGATGTTTGTATTTTATAACTTTTTAGCTTTACCTAATGCATCTGCTTTTACATAATGCTTTTAATTTTGAAGGTAAAATAATGTAAATAAAATTTGTTCCAACTAAACCAGAAATATTTTGTAATCATTTTACATTAGAATAATTACTTCCACAAAACACAGTAGACTTCTTTCTAAGAACTTTCATAAAAGATCTGTTAAGAGAATTGTCATTTATTTTATGTAAGGGCAAAACCTTACCTTTCAGATGTCCATTACTAGCAGCTCAAACTAGGATAGACTGTCAGTGAATTGAAGTTTTAGCTCTTCAGCTGGTGCTAAACTCATCATACTACAATTATGTAAAATGCTGATTGGTGGATGTAAGAAAATTAACTGTAAGATTAAAATCCAGTATAATCTGTTGTTGCATATGTATGGCTTTATAATGGTTTGAATGCACACAGAATCTATGATAACTGGATAAAATTTATTTTCCCAAAAGAAACAGTATATTGTTTTCGAACTTTTCATGGAAGTATTCATACAGCTCTTCTCAATATGACAGAGTATGTCAGTATTTATTAGAAATGTTAACCCTTTCTGGACAGGCATCCCATACACATTCCCTAAGAACATCTCTCATCGCTAGACATCCCACCCATGCAACACTGAAGAATGTGCGTAAGGGATGAGTGATGCATATATGCATTTTAAGCTGAAACATTTGTCAGACACCACTAGATGGCATTCTGTGTCCATTACTTTTGAGCTTAATATAGTTTTAGAATCCTGACCTTCAGTTTCATCACTTTTTGCGTAATGTTTGTATCAGCTGTTGCAGGGGGAGGGAGGGCAAGCATAATGTAAACAGAGTTGGGTTTTTTAATTTGTCATGTGATATAAACATTCGTGTTTCTGATATCCCTTGGAATCCTTTTTTTATTCTTTTTTTGCTACTATGTAGAGTCTTTTAGAGTTACTACGAGGGGGTTCTATTATCCTTTGCATTGCTTTTACCCCTTGCTTTATTTTGCATACATCGCTTTTTATTTCAGAAATCTTGACTTCAGTTTATTATGGGTAACAAGCATTATTTCTCAAAGGAAAGGTATACTCACATTGTAAATGACCCAGTTAGTGACATGGATGGAAGTAATGATTCATTTTCTAAAGAATTAGACAGCGATATATCTAGTGGTTCTTCTATGGATCTTTTGTCAGAGACTGAACTTACTGAGTGTCTGCCTTCCACTTCTAATGAAAGATTTGGTTACTTGTTCTTGTAAATAGTCTTTCTTGAATTTTTTTATTAATTTTAAAGTTTGTTAATGTATGTTGATTAAAATTTTGGAATAATTTGAATAGTGCTTGAAAAATTCTTTTTCAAGGTGAGCAATATTTTTATGTATTTTCATGTGAAGTAAAGGAAAAAGATTATTAAATGCTAGTTTTAACATATATGATAGTTTGAATAACAATATAGGTACCAAAATTTATGACATTAGAACTTTCTTGTGTATATAAGTTTTTTTTTTCTCTAAAGTTAGGTTTAGTAACACAAAAACCCTTTCCAATGGAACGATTCCTTTCAAACAAAGACGTGATATCTCGAAAGCATTGAACACAATGCAATGCAAAAGCTCATCTGAAGAGCGAAGCTTGGACAGAGATTTTTCAATACTTCGAACTCGACTCTTAACTAAAAACTGAGAACTGCTGCTCTCTCCAGTCTTATATAATTTTCCTCCTGCAGCCAAGAAATTTCCAGTGCCTTCGATTTCTTGAAATTCCTGGAAGGCATATACAATTGCAGTTACTTATAAGGCTAAATACAGATATAGTTACATAAGCATTTAGGCTAGTTACATTTATAGAGGGAACAGATCACATTGTCACCAAGTTTGGTGACTTTTAGTGATTTCTCCTAAATTTAGCAATAAAAATTAGCTGTCAAAACCATCGCCAGCTGGAAAAGCTTCCTGGAAAAGCTTCGATGTCTTGAGGCCATTCATATTAATTTGTAACATTACCCCCTTCCCAAGGACTACCTGTTGTGAACACTACAAACCCTGTATAGGAAACCATACTTACAACTAAGGTAAATGAATGTAATACTAAACCAATAATTTCAGTAAATAACAAATCAAATACTAAATCAATAAATGAGTGCATAAACTTAAAAATTTAGAAACAAATAAAACCATAGTCTTATACTATTTACATTATATACACTATGTACTATGGCCATAGTAAAGAGGTAATCTGTCCAAATGAATGACTTTAGAATTTGGTGGCTTACAGATCTGAACTATGATGTCATTCAGCCTGTTTAGGACTATGTAAGGACTATCTCAAGGTGACTAGTTTAGGAGAGAGTCTTCTTCATAAAATCGGATTCCTCAACCACTCCTTGTCACCATCATTGAATCAATGTACTCTAACACTCATGCTGTATTAGTCTTCATCTTCTCTGTTGCCAGGTTGACTTTTTCTCATGCAAAATTGTGCATCACTTCAAACCATGCCTGGAGATTTTTTATGTACTGCCCAGGTGATGAAGTTGCATCTGAAGGATGACCAAACAAGGGATCTCAAGGCTGATGTAGGCCATGATTGAGAGCATTTGGGATGGGGAATAGCCAGTAGCCTTTTGGACAGCATTGTGGCAGGCCAGTATGAACAGCGATAATGCGTGGCTCCATTCCTGTTGGTTTCTGGAAACTATTCAGTGAATGTTTATTAAGGATGGTTCACATGCCGTCTGAGTGGATGTAAAGATGTCATTTGGATTTTGTCTATACCAAATAATGTACTCTGAAATTATAGATGAGATGGAATTCCTTCCACGATTTGAATGTAACTGAAGATGCACTCCAAACCTGGAAATCCACTGTTGCATCATTACCTCTGCTACCATAGCCTTTTGAGCAGAGATAGGATATGATTCAGGCCTCTTTGTAAAGTAATTGATGACAGTGAGCATGTATTTGCTGCCACCAGCATATCGTTGTAAAAGTCCCAGGATGTCAAAGGCGACACATTGAAAAAGTGCTACTACATTGTAACGTTGCAGCTTATCTCAGCTGCATTTCTTTGATGCTTTCCGGCCTGCACAAGCATCCCAAGATTGAAACCAGTTTTGCACATCAGCCCTTGCTTTACTCCTGTAAAAGTGCTTTTGAACTCTGCGGAGTCTTCATTATTCCAAAGTGGCTTCCTGTTAGACTGCCATATAGTTCTTTAAGGACATCTGTGATCTTAAAAGTATCAGCTACCATCAGAATGCCTTTCCTTTGTCTGATTTGAACTTCCAGTACAAGACGCCATTTCGAAAATGGAGCAAGTCTCAGAGAACCCAGTATTGTTTCGTCGTAGGAGTATAGATTGAAATGATGTGCCACATAGGTTTCTTTTTTGAAGATTCTATTAACTCGGTTATGTGTTTTATGTTGCCATTATTCAACTGACCTTTCCTGACTTCTGCGTCACTCCATAGGTCTGGGTCAGGTGATGTTGAATTCTGAACTTGGCATACAACCAGATTAAGCAGCACGTATTGCGCTTTGACCATGGAAAATTATCAGCAATTTTCTGGGCAGGGTCTTCAATACGGTGTGTCAGCTTTTCTTTCATGTAATGATCCTTTCTGGTGACAGCTAGTGATGTCATATTCCTAGAGTCTATGTATCCGTCTAAGTATTTGACTTTCGGCATTCTTGACATTCAACACTCTATGCAGTGCAGACTTTTGGATCTGTCAAGAAGACCTGCATTTAGACATCATTCATTAGCTAAATTTGTGTAAATAATGTTTTAATCTGTACTTTCATAATCTGACATTCATTAAAATAAATTTACATTATTAAAGGAAATAAGAAAGCAAAATATCTTAAATTATAAGCTAATACATACAAAAAATCTCATGACTAGGTAAAGCTGATCATGCCGTAGAAAGTTTTAAGAGCCAGATAAATGAAGCAAAATTTCTGTGGAGCAGAAATTCTCTGTCATAGAGGTAATAGTGGATATGTTGTGGAGCTTTAATTATGATGAGCAACTCCTTCTTGATGACAATGTAATTTCTCTCCAGTTTAGATTGACGTCACAGATGTTAAAGCCTTCTTCACTTTGTTTAATGCATCCCCCCTTTTTGCCACAAGAACTTTTGCTCTTTGACAATTTGTGAAGGGATCTTTCAGCATATTAGGGTTATAGGAGGGATATTATGATATTGATTCAAAATCATGTGACCTCTAATTTTAGGTTTGATGCAGAATAAGTTCTCATTGGATAACATACATTAAATCAGCATTTAAAGCTTTCTCGAACAGGGGCATACCCCCTTTCTGTGTTCCTTCCTCACTGCATGATGCGTAGTTTGTTTTTGTTTACATGACCTTTGTACTTCAATAGGAATCAGTATGAACATGAGCATTAATGGCTGTACACTTGATTTTGTTTCCTCTATGAAGCAGTTGATTAGGAATGCTTAAATATTCTGCCTTATCAACAGTTAATTTATATGCTACATCTCCCAAATGTTGTTACATTGTCTGTTTGCTTGCTGTTTACCCATGCATTTTTCATTTCTTTTTTTTTTTTTTTTTTTTTTTTTTTTTTTTGTATTTTTCTCAAACAATTTTGTTTTATGATGATGGCTTGGGGTCATAGATTTTCTGTTATTCCACTACATGTAAACTCTAAACTGTTTTTTGGATAGAGCCTGATTATACCATCTCTGGATAATTAGACATTGACTGTATTTTGAATGTTTTGGAAGGCAGGTTTGCTATATCATTACTTGGCAGAGAATATGAGTGGACTTCATTGCCCATTTGTGGGGATGAACAGTAATTCTACCGTATAACTATATTATCAGAAGTGGTGTACTGTTAAAAACTTCTTTGTTGTATTATCATTGTATCCACAATGCCTGAACAAGCAGATTTATTAATCTTAAACTGGACAATACTATTGTTTTAGCTGAGCATCATTCAGAGCAATAGAATACCTTCTTAATCATTGGATCAATTTCCACAGAAGAATACTTAAGTTAAAAATATAGCTCTTGTCCTATTAGCTGTACTTATGAATGCAGTGCTACTACAATACAGGTTCTTACTCGATGATACTCATCTTTGAATGAGTGATGTTGCATCAGAGTGACTGTTCACATATGTCTTGTATAATCCAATGTATTCCCTTCCGAATTACAGCAAAGCTGCATAATTTCCAAAAGTTGCAACCTCATGTAAGATGATCCATAATTTTTAGGGTATATTTACAAGCCGAAGGTGGCTTTCACCTAAGATATTTAAATAAATTAAACCTCAATTTAAATTTAAATTAATAATTTTTCTTTTAACACAGAAGGCTGAGATCAGCCATTGCAGAACTAACACAGAAGGCTATGTAATAAATAACCTCAACTATTATTTTTGGCTATACTGTCTCAGTTCATCTTCGGTATTGTAACCAAACTTATAAGTAGTAGCTTTCTATTACGTCTTTTCTATTCTAGTCTGTGTTGTTATAACATTTACATAACTCTTTACAATAGATTTACTTCTATTTGTATCTACACTGTGAGTACCCATCTTCATCAGTATTTTTGGGGGGGGAGGCTGGCGAGGGCTTGTTTTTTAAGATAGATAGGTACTGATTAATTAGTCAGTCATATTCTGACCCCAAAGAATTATAAATAATATTTGGAAATTACATCGAACTTGCTGAAAATTTAGGAGAGCAAGAAGCTCGGTACTCATTTCTACAATCTATGTTTTTTTTTTAAGACCAACTAAGCATCAGGAACTATTATACTGTTATGAATTTTGTACATCGATGGATAATTTTAATGCAGTAATATGTGAAATTGTTGTATTTTTTGTATAATGTAATATGAAACTCTAGAGATACAGCTTCCCAGAAAAGTAGAATACAGGGCAAGTTTATTTAACATTGAGTAAATTGCTAACTCACTAAATTGGCGAGATAGCAAGCTGGCAGAAGTTTGGGCGACTGATTTTTGTTGCCAGATTTGGTAAGAAATTGCAAGGTCGCCAAACTTAGCGACCATTTGGTGATATTTTGGTCAGGTCCCTGTATAACTGTAATGGTATTGTAATTGAATAACTGTTAATTGATTCTCAGTATAGCTGTAACCATAATTCAGCCCTCATATGCCTTCCAGTAGTATCGAGAAGCAGAAAGTATTAGAAATATCTCAGCGATTGGATAAAAACTATATAAGACCACAGAGAGCATTTGCTCTCAGTTGTTAGTTGTTATTTCCGCATGATTTCGGAATACTGAGATATATATGGGCTAACTTTGCTTTTTAGACACGATTGTGTTGTGTGTAATGTTTTTAATAGTTTGGAATGTAATTACTGATTATAGTCTGTGATACTTTGAAAAGTTGTATGACTATTTTTGTGGAAAGTTCCAGAACTCTGAAGTGTTTCTTTTGATAAAATAAATTTTATTAACCTATCATTGGACTGGTATGCATTCAATGTATTATGAACCTGTATGCACACAACAATACCTTTCTACCATAATAAAATGTTTAGATCCTTAATTTATCCAGGTGTGTATGATGTTCTTAAACCAATCAGTCTGTAATCAGTTTTTCAGTCATAATTTTTTTTTACCTTTAAAAATTGTTCCATTTGATTTATTTTCCTGTAAAAAAAATATTTATGCTTTCACAGTAATGTGATAGAGTGTCTCTTCAGTCAATTTTTATATCCAACTTACGGTTAAATGCATGATTTTCATTGCCCATGAATGTACTCCATGATTAGATGACATTCAGAAGTACTGTTGTTTGATTAATGGTATCATCTGACCAAGCAGAAAAATGTCCAACATTTTCATCTTAGTAATTTTACAACTTATTTGATGCATTTAGTTATCCTCTGAGTGGAGTGTCCACTTTTACTCAGTATTAACTTGTTGTTTAAAGTATTTTATTATATATTCTTTTACAATCTAAATACTATCGAATAAATGGAAAATTATGAAAGCGAGCAATAAAATAAGTAATTATACAAATCTCGCTTTTTTTTTTTTAATCAGCTGTTGAGTAAGTCCAAAAATTGAAATGTCTGAAATGTCATTCAGAGGATAAATTTCTGATAGAGTTATTTCTAAGCAAATCTATCAATGTTATTATTTTTTTTTCATTCTTTACCTTTCTTAATGCTTTCTTAATGTACTGATACTATTTTATAGATTCTGCATTTAATATGGCAAATATGTTTAATAATATGGGTATTAGTTATTTATTTCATTTTATATATTACTCTTGCTTTAAATTTCATACTATAGCATAATGAGGATACCTACTTTCAGCACTTATTGATTTGCCTTACTTATTTTTATCATTTTAATACTTCTGTTACATAAATTGAAAAAAAAAAAGTTGATGTTGAGAATTCTGTTTTCATTTGCTTGATTTTAATTCCACTGTATGATTTAATTCTGTAAACATTAATCTTACACATGTATTTCTTATTTTTAAGTTTCTCAGAATGAAGTAGAAAATATTATGAAAACAATATCAGTATTTAGAATTAATATTATTTGTAAATACATTAAATGATTCTCATACAAGGAAAAGTCCATCTCTATATATTCATCATACTTTCATAAGTTTAATACAAAACATTCTGTGCATCCATGTGTAAAATTTGAAAAATGTTTTCTTGTCTGATAAGGTCGTCTGCAAAGCTAATATTGAACAACATGAAGGTTATGCTAAAAGTAATGCAAAAGTCAGCTTTAATTTTTTATTAACCAGATGTGAGATTTTTATTAGTGTAAATACTTAATAATATTTAACAAAGATTTTAATAATTAGAGAAGATTCCTCCCTCTACCTAAAAATATATGAAAAGTTAAATTTTGTGTTTCTGAAATCTATTTGCACTATTGAAACTGTTTCCATAAAATTCTCAGCTTTTCTTTAAAAACTTTAAAATTGGAAATCCGTTTCTAGGATCAATAAATATTTAAGGAAGTAAAGCTTGAAGCCGTCTTATTATTAAAATATCTACATATTTTGAACACTAAGCTGCACATATGAGACAAGTTATGGTTTTTAGAAAAGCTTATTAAAGAATAAACATTGTTTTGTATTTAGGCCAGTATGGTGTGTTTGGGATCTGTAATATTACTTTTTTATTAATATTGGTTAATAATCTTACTCTCAAACTTTCTAGTCATTCTTAATTACTATTTTTAATCAAAAATACAATTACTGAATCATGATGCTGCTATCAGATAATAGAACTAACAGTAAATTCGATATACTTGGAAAGGAAGGCTTAAAAGTGGGAATATATTTTTGAAGCTATGTTTGAAACTTCACTGGGAAAGTTCAAAGTTCATGTGTTTGCTACATTTTGTCTGTACCTAAAGTTATCAAAAGTTGATGCAGTTGGGAGCATTTATTATCACTTTGTACAAAATTAGCTTTAATTATTTTTTGTACTGTACCAGTATTCTAATATTTTTATCAATATTATTATTTTATTGATATGATAAAAATCATGCATTGAGCTTTTTAATGATATAGATATAAATGAAGTACTTGTTAGGAATTAAAGTTTCATCATTTAAAAAATTCTTTAACAGAGCAGATTAATTATTTATCCTAGTAAGATTTTGGTATGTGTTAAATAGCATGAAAATCCCCTGCGTTATACATACACAGTGTTATGTGTTTTATATACAGAATACATGATTCACGTTGTTTATAGATATATAAACTTTTAAATATTTAGTAAGCTTTTTACAAATATACAAAGGAACCTCTCATGATGAACAACTTGATCTTCTCATGAAAAGTGAATTGCATTTCTGAGAACCTGAAAGAACACTATTGTTGAACAATACTGTTTTCATGTTCTGTATTATAACCATTTCTACAGAAGGTCAATCATCTGGAAACATGTAAAACTTTTATTATGTACTTGAAATGGAAACATTTTAGTCCTTATCTAAGCCAAATGCAAGCTTGAAGTTGTGATAGATTGTCCTGAGAATGCATTGATGCTACTTTGAGTATTAATAGTGGTCATTTTAGGGAAGTTTTTGTTATTTTGTGTTATTTTTTTTAAACAAAAGTTATTTTATTTTATGAAGTAAATGTTATTTGTAACAGATGGAGTGAATCATCCTTAAAATCGCGCATCTGCTTTTCGGTCACGTGATGCGTGATTCACAAAACTATAAACATTTCTTTTTCTTACAGTCATGTGACTTAACGAACGTTAGTGGAGGATTTGGAAAGCTCAGAGCGAGCTATGTAACTTAAAACGCTCTTACATTTTATTTCATTCTTATGTGTTAAATCATTAATAAATTAGTGTTCGTCGTACTTAATGGTCTTCATTATATATATTAAAGCCCCGAGATTACTCTATAATGAATAAGAATAAATATATATGTGTATGTGTTAAAAAATCTGGCAGCCCAACTAAGGGCCGAAAATTCCCCATATGGATACTTCAGAACCAAAACTGATGATGACAGATAGCCGATGGATATATTAAAGATAAGTAAACTTTAATGTTTGATTATTTCTATCGGAACTAAAGGAAAAATAAAAATTGCGGTCGCCTTGACCTAATTTCGTTTTCACTGATCGTCCGGATCAAGCAAATACGAAGAATTCTAATTACAGTGACCTAATTTCGTTTTCGCTGATTATCCGAATCAGTTAAATATTCTGTTGAATTTGAATTCTTTTAGATGAAGTGTGATCACCCTGATCATATTGTATGAATTCTGTTGCACACCAGTTCCTTTAGTACCGAAAGAGTTTGAAGTATTTACAATTTTAAGTAATTTTGAAGTATTGCTGAAAATTGAAGCATTTGATGTTTTAAGTAATTCTGAAGTATTGCTGAAATTTAAATGAAGAATTTAGTAGTAGCACCTACTACTTTGGCATATTTTTTTAAAAAAAATAATATGTGCATGAATATTTCCTATAAAGTTCAAGTATTTTGTTCTATGCAAGTTTCGATATGAAGCATTGAAAATAAATGTCAAATATAGTAAATACGAAGTAAAGAATTCTTAGTTTTGTTTTGAAAATACAAAAGTATTGAAATATATAGTTGAAAGTTGCTATGTTTTGCATGAATTTAAATTACTGAAAGTGTTCTATAGCAGTTTATGTTCTGAGAATTGGTATTATATATGCTATTTCAAGCAATGAGCAGCAAGTAATTTAACATGAGTAATTACTTCATTTCATGTTTTGCTTTTGAATATGTATATTTGATGTGTATTAAATGCATTTAAAGTATTTTAAAACCTATATATGTTAGCATACTAAAAGTTATAGGTATACAGTTTGGGGAAATTTGTCCACTTTCATTTAAGCATGGCTTATTTAGCAAAAGGAAAGAAGCAGGATTTAATTGAATTAGCGGAAACACTAGGTGTAGTGATAGAGGAAAATTTTAGAATTCCTGAAATAAGTAATGCTATAATCACTAGTCCCACATATGACGCGGAATTTACAAAAGAATGTTTGAACCGCATCATAAACGATAGGAAAGAAATGGAAACAGCACAGCGTGCTGAGAGAGAGAAAGAAAATGAACGTTTGTTTGAGTTGGAGAAATTAAAATTACAATCTAGTATTACTGCTAGTAGTTTGGAGTCTCAAAAGGTATCTTCTTCTGCAAACGCAGAAATGCCTAAATTAGAATTGAACAAGTTAATTCCTAATTTTGATCCTAAAACTTCCGATATGAGTTTGTTTCTGGATTTGTTTGAGAGGCAATTAATCCTTCTGAAGGTACCAGTTTCAAAATGGGTCATCTATCTTGTTGGTCTTCTGCCAACTGATGTTGCAAAATTAATTGCAAAAGAATCTTCTGATGATGCTCAGGACTATCAGAAAATTAAACAAATTCTCTTAAAGCGCTTCAAATTGAGTGCTGAGAAATTTAGGATATTGTTTACCCAACATAAGAAAAATCCCGAAAACACCTGGAGAGACTTTTATTTTGATTTACAAAACTATTTTGATGGATGGCTTAAGGAATCAAAAGTCACGACGTTTGAGCAGTTAAAGAATTTGATACTCGCAGATCAGATTAAGAAGAAAGCCCCTCCAGATTATAAAGAACATTTTTTGGATAACTGGAGTGAATGGAACAACCCACTTCAGCTTGTTGACAAATTAGATATTTATGAAGAAGTTAGACATGTACGAAATAAAAACGTTAGTAAGGAGACCCCTAAGTTCCAACAACGAGATGGTCCCAAAAATTATGGAGGTAACCCTCATCCTACAAAGAAAGCCTCATCAAGAGGTAATGTAAAAAATTATGATCAACCACCTGTTAGTTGCTATGGATGTGGGAAGTCAGGCTTTATTAAGGCTAAATGCCCCGTCTGCTCCCCTCCTTCCAAGAAAGCAGAAGCTGATTTTAAAACTATACACCTTCGGACATTCTCTGTCGAGGAACACCAGACGACTCTTTTGAAAGTAAAAATAAATGGGTTAACCGGAATTGTGTGTGCTGACACTGGAGCCAGTCACACTATAGCGGGAGAAACATTGTATCGTCTTTTGAGAGAAAGAGGAATAAAATTTGTTAAAACTAGTATGAATGTTACCCTCACCGATGGTCTACAGAAGGAAACAGAAGTTTATAAGACCCAAGTTGATATAGAAATTGAAGGACGATCTTTTCCCGTAACTTTATTTGCGTTACCTACCGCAAAAGATAACAGAACGCTTTTAGGAACTGAATTTCTGCGTAGTGCTGGAATTGTTTTAGACCTTCCAAATAATAGATGGTATTTCCATGACAATCCTAAACAGAAATTTAACTTCAGTGAGGACATTTTCAAACTATCCGAACTTCCACAAAGTGCAGAAGTCAATACAATGTGATTAAGAGAAAGTGAAGGAAGACATCTAACTGAAAACCAAAGGGAAAAACTCAATGCTCTGTTAACGAAATATGAGACTGTGTTCCAACAAGGGGGAGAAGCAACTCCTTATATTGAACACCACATAAATACCGGGAATAATCCTCCAGTTTCAGTACCTCCATACCGGATGCCTCCAGCCAAGAACGAGATTTTAAAGAAGGAGATTGATGATCTGCTGGAAAGGAAAATAATAGAAGAATGTGAGTCTCCAAATGCTGCGCCAGTGGTTCTTGTGCCCAAACCAAACGGAAAAGTTCGACTTTGCGTTGATTACCGAGGACTGAATGCTGTTACAATATCAGACTCATATCCATTACCTAGGATGGATGACTTACTGCATGCTGCTAAACATACACCATATATGACAACCATTGATTTACGGTCTGGCTACCATCAAGTCAGCGTTTGTCCAACAGACAGAGACAAAACAGCATTTGTTTGCCCTTTTGGAACTTTCCGGTTCGTTCGAATGCCTTTCGGACTGAAGACTGCTCCCGCCACTTTTCAGAGATTAATTGATAAATTCCGAAGCGGCTTAAAGGATATGCTTGTTCTTTCTTACTTAGATGATATTATAATACTGTCAGAGACTTTTGAAAAACATATAGCTGATCTAGAAGCGGTTTTCGAGAGATTGTTGCAATTTAAACTTAATGCAAATCGTGAGAAATGCAATTTTGCTTGCAGTAAAGTAAAATATCTTGGTCACTGGATTACTAGTGAAGGAGTAGAAGTTGATCCAGTGAAGACCTCTGCTATACAGAAGATGCCTGCTCCGAGAAACGTGAAACAAGTGCAGTCTTTCTTGCAGACCTGTTCCTGGTATAGAAGATTCATACCGAAATTTTCAGAAATAGCTAGATGTCTAAGCAATCTTAACAAAGAAGAACGTAAGCTGGACATGGGGACCAGAGGAAGAAAATTCTTTCAAGACATTAAAACGACTTCTTGTTAGCCCTCCCATCTTAAAGCAAAATGATGCAACAAAGCCTTACATTATTCGGACGGATGCTAGTAATTACGCTTTGGGTGCTGTGCTATTACAGGGAAAAGGTTCAGAGGAACATCCAATAGAATATGCTAGCTGTTTGTTGTCCGCAGCCGAAAGAAATTACTCTACAACAGAAAGAGAAGCCCTTGCTGTTGTATGGGCTTTGAATAAATTCCGTGGCTACATCGATGGTCAAGAGATTACTGTGGCCTCAGATCACCAACCGTTGAAATGGATTTTAAGCTTAAAGTCACCTACGGGCAGACTTGCTAGGTGGGCAATGCAATTACAGTCTTATAATTTGAAGATGGAATACATTCCTGGAAGAGCTAATTTTGTAGCTGATATGTTGTCACGTCCTGTGTGCAACCATGAAGGAGAATCATGTGAAGTTTGTATGATAACTATCGACATGCCAACCAGAAGTGCAGCAGAAATTCGTGAAGAACAGCTGAAGGATACAGAGCTTAAAAAAATCATAGAATCTTTCGAAAGTGATGTCAAAGATGAAAATTTTTCAAATTGGACCAGACGAGGTTATATAATGAATCAAGGAATTTTATATCGCTACTCGCCAGACTCTGAATCAGAGGAAGCTCAACTAGTAGTACCACAGCATGAACAAGGAAAGATTCTTAAACAATATCACGATGCTCCTACAGCAGGACATTATGGTGCAGAAGGCACATACCACAGAATTTCCCAGAGATATTATTTCACAGGAATGCGCAAATACATTGCAGATTACGTAAAACGCTGTGACGAATGTAACCGTTACAAACCTTCAAATCAAAAACCATCCGGTCTGCTCCAGACACCAATATATGGTCAACGCTTCGAAACGCTTGCCATCGATTTATTTGGTCCACTGCCTGAAAGCAACAATGGAAAAAAGTGGATTTTGATTGTTGAAGACTGCAGCACGAAATGGGTGGAGCTTTTCGCTCTACCCTCTGCTACTGCAAAGGAATGTGCCATTACATTAATCGAAGAAGTTTTCTTACGATATGGATTGCCTAGGAAACTAATCAGTGATAATGGAACTCAATTCGTTAGCTCTGTCATGCAGCAAGTGTGTTTTCTTCTTAACATTGACCAAGTGTTCACTCCCGTGTATCACCCTCAAGCAAATCCAGTAGAGAGAAAGAACAGGGATTTGAAACCTAGATTAGCTATACTTGTGGGCGATAAGCACCATTCTTGGGCAGAAAAGCTCCCGACGATTCGTTTCGCAATGAATACTCATAAATGTGAAACTACCGGCCAAACTGCTGCATTCCTCCAATTTGGTAGAGAGCTACGTACGCCGGACGATGTTACACACGATCTTAGGCATGTTATCTCCAATGATAATTTTGTAGCAGAGATTACCCCTTATTTGAAGAGATTTGCCTCCACAGTTAACCAGGTAAAGGAATTAGTTGAAAAGAAACAAGATTACCGAAAACAATATGCTGATGCAAGTCGAAGACCTGGACACCAATTTAAACCTGGAGATCGGGTTTGGATTTCCAAGCATCCTGTGAGCAAATCTGCGGAACAGAAAACATCTAAGTTTATGCCTCGTCGAGATGGCCCTTATGTTATTATGACTCAACGCTCGCCGACTACCTATGAGGTTTCAAACTTAAGTGATCCACATACTTCATTAGGTGTTTATCATTCCTCGGCCTTAAGACCTTGTTTTGACTCGAATTCAACACCCCTTCAACCCCTTCGCAGAAGAGGACGTCCCAGAAAACATACTCCTGGTTTCTCCTCGGGACGATGTCGGAACCAGAGGGGGAGGATGTAACAGATGGAGTGAATCATCCTTAAAATCGCGCATCTGCTTTTCGGTCAGGTGATGCGTGATTCACAAAACTATAAACATTTCTTTTTCTTACAGTCATGTGACAGTCAGTTACAGTCAGTTTCTTAC
The DNA here is from genome assembly GCA_000611955.2 of Stegodyphus mimosarum. Lineage (NCBI taxonomy): Eukaryota > Metazoa > Arthropoda > Arachnida > Araneae > Eresidae > Stegodyphus > Stegodyphus mimosarum. Next base: position 2,451 of record KK121575.1, on the reverse strand, counting down.
AGTCAGTTAGTGGAGGATTTGGAAAGCTCAGAGCGAGCTATGTAACTTAAAACGCTCTTACATTTTATTTCATTCTTATGTGTTAAATCATTAATAAATTAGTGTTCGTCGTACTTAATGGTCTTCATTATATATATTAAAGCCCCGAGATTACTCTATAATGAATAAAAATAAATATATATGTGTATGTGTTAAATATTTTATTTTTATGAAATAAAAGTTATTTTCATATTTTATTTTCTATTAGTTGAAGTCACTTTTAAGTCAAGAATCAAACCTTAGAATAGCAGCTGAGCAAAATCTAAATCAAAGGCTTCATATTCTAAAGAATTTCACAGATAATGTTCAACGAAATATTGGTTACTCTGTTCTTCTTCAAGAAAAACTGAAGTAAGCTTTGTTAACAGTATGTAGATTATATTCATCTTTTTTATACATATTATATTTTATAGTACCTTTATGATATGTACAATATGTTGGAAGAAGAAAAGTTATATCCATTTCTCAATAAATTATTTGAGTGGAGGAAAGTATATTTTGCCCCATGACATTTTGGGGGAAGGAGAATATAACCTTGAAAATTTTGTTAAAACTAATTTAACTACTTTCAGAGCGAAAATATGTATTTCATAAATAAGGCTGTTGGACTGGAAAAAAATTAAAATAATAATAATCTGCTTTTTTTAAAAAAATCATGTATCTTATTTTAATGGCATTATATTAATTTATAAAAATTAAGGTGAATAGAAAAAGTAGAGTATTTTATGAAGAATTTAATGCTAAATTGATATACTGTTTGCAAAGAGTAAACGTGTCAACCCTGCAATCATTAGATACAAGTTAGCATTACCATGGAAGCAGACTTTTCATAGTTGTTTATTAGTTTGAATTATCATAAAGACATCATATAGCAGATGAATAAAGATAATGAATTTCATAGGCTGTTGAGTTCAATAAAAAGCAATCAAATAATTATATATGATACATAGTATGATTTATGGACTTTGGAAACTAATTTTTGAGCTACAGTGATGCTGGCGCAATGAACACAATCCATTTCAGAATAATATTCATTATATGAGTTGTTTATTGTGTGGGACATAGTTTCCTCTAGATTACATTGCGAATCATTTTTAGTATGTTCTCAAGGCCAGTTCAGAATTTTAAAATATGTTTAAAAAAACTGCATGATGTAAAAAAAAACTTGGAAATGCTAGGAATCTATTAATTTATTAGTTAAAATATCTACATGTGCTATGTTAAATATACACCATGTACACAAAAGTCATTACTTGGCCTTTATTTTCACAACCCTTTGGTTGTTGACATACTTCTAATTAGAAAATGCCTTAAATGATGCAGAGTTCAGGTTTTGGCATTTTTAAATTTAAGAAAAACAGTTTTGTAAAAATTACAAAATCTAACTTTTTACATGTTTCTCCAGACCCTGTGCTTTTAGAAAAATTTTATACTCATTATAAAAAATGAAACACAAAATGTGACTCCCATATAACAAAAATTGATTGAGATATTTAATTTCAAAATTTGCAATATATAGCATTAGTGTGAATATGCATTTTGAGGTCAAATGCAGATAGTTCAAAGTTAATTTTTTCCACTTAAATGCTATTTAATGATATTCTTTTGTGAATTACATATATATATATATATAATTTTGTTACACTTGGTATGCCAAAAGAATTTTGACCCAAGTAATTTTTAAGTTTCCAAAATTTAAAAATATA
>KK121574.1:621026-652593 GCA_000611955.2 Stegodyphus mimosarum | reverse complement strand
GCTTATAGGAAAGAACTTCAAATTAAATTTAACTGGTTATTTAAAATAAATATAAATTCCTACCCTCTAATGACAATACTAATAAAATGTGATGTTCTTTAAAGATACAGGATATAAAAGTGATGCCAGTTTTCAGCAAAATGATTCTAATCAGAATAATCAAACACGCACTTTCGTGTGCATCAACATTAAGGCTAAAATTTAAGTTATGAAGTAAACAAGGTTTCCTAAAATACTCGCATTTAATTTTTGAAGTCTTGGAGAAAAATAGCTTTTTCATAATTTTCTTTATATTTTTCCCACAATTGAATCTGAAGCTAGCTGTAAAATGCTTTCAGGTAATTTGCAATGCTTGCATTATTATAAAATTTAAATACCTGAAGAGCTGACTAAGCCGCTATGTTTAGATTAGGTTAGGTTACTTAAAGCAAAGCAATTTAAGAGCTATCTGCCTATAAAATGCTAAAGAGTACTTTAATTATCATCCAGCCAAAAATGGATAAAATATAAAATTTTACTAATTTATTAAACTGTTGTGAAAAGCTATTTAATTAACTTTTAACATAAACATAGATATGTTAGAATGTATTGCTTTAAGAATGTATAACGAACCTGTGGATTGTTTCGTGAAAATTATTTTAATTTCCAAACAGTTAAATTAATTTTTCATTAGATGCTTATGCCTTCTTGTCTTCTGTCTCAGTAATTTCTCCAGTTCAGATGTTTCATGTAAATCTTAGTTGCGCGCCTTTAAGCTTAAGTACTACCGTTTCTTAAATGCGATTTACGCTAAAAATTACTTCGGTGCTGTCTAAAATAAGATTAGTTAGTTTGAGGGAACAAGTCGTTACTTTTAAAGAGGCTGTTACTAGCAGCTGATTACATGCACTACTAGCTGGCTGTGGCTTTGACAGTTTCCTTGGTATTTGTGAAGAAACTGAAAAGCTAGAACAAGATATAATTGATTTAGAAATTCACATTATAAATTGTTAGTGGCATTTCGCCAAATACTGTATTTAGTTTACCAGCTAGCGATTCTATATGATATGTTTTGGACCCATGTGTAACCTAACTTAGGCTGTTAGGTTAATGTCAAGCTGAGAAGCAGAATTTGAGTTGATGCACTTTAAATTAGCTAAGAGATGATAAAAATAAAATTAACTAAATTAATTCCTTCCTTAAATAAAACATCAATTTAACGTAACTCAGCTTTCTTTCCAACAGTTAATTAAAATAAACAAACTGATGTTCAATATGTTTGAGCCTACGTTTCTCCTATCATATATTAGCACAAAACGTTTCAAAAATTTGAATCTAGAATATTTCTGTTCAAAGTAGCTTTAACTCTTATGCAGACACATCCTGTTTGTATGAAATTGCTTCCGTGTTGGGAACAAAAAAATTCCGACAACATATTCGTTCAAATAAGTTACAAAATCAGTCAGTGGATAGGAATAAACTATCTAAAAATATTAAACTTAAATTTTAATACGAAAGTTGTTTGCCGAACTTATTGAGTCCTGCCACATTTTCATTTTAATATAGTATATGGAGAGTGCCGAAAATACATGACATAAGTAAAAGATTAACGTTTATAAAAGGAAATTGTATCATATCAGTTTAACGTAGTTAAAAAATAAACGGAAGCAAATAAATTTTCATGTACAAGATGCTTTTCAGAATTTTGCTTACTGCAGTTATTGTGATATAGGCTTGAGTTCTAAATCATCTAATTAAATATTTTAGTAGCCCAGAATTTTCTGCTTTAATGAATAACATGCAATGCAGATTGTAGATTTTCATGTGAATATCAGTCTTTGTGGAGAAGTTTATTATAGACCTGTCATATGAGGTATAAAAAGGATTGAGCACTGTGCCTTTTTGGAATGTGATTATTCAATATTTTTGTCAGTGAACATTTTTTCACCGAACCGTTTTACCAAATATTGTTTCCAGAAAATAGAAAGCAGTATCATTTCGATGCGTCGAACACAATTACACATGATACAGTAGCGACGAATCATCGTGCTTTTACGACGAGTTTCGGAATAAAAATTCTGTTCTGACAACAACGACAATTTTGTCTATCAACAATAACTGCCAGTTTCACGAAATGCCAGAAGAATACGTTTAGAAGATATACAGTACATCACACGCTAAGGCTTTGTAGATCTAGAAGCACTATTGTATTAAAATTCAGCTCTCAGTTATCATAACCTTCGCCCTCCAGTGGCTGAGCTCTCTGCGTGATTGCTTTTCGTGGTTTTCCCTATGTGTAACGTGAACACGACCCAGCTTCCCTTAGAAAATCCTCCTCGAAGGCATACCTCCTGTTATGCAGATACCCCTCGCGGCTTTGTGATATTCAAGTAATCTAACCTATCCAATAACATCCATTTCTGTTATTAATAGTATACGCCATCAGATAGAACTGAGTCCGGGTATGGCGTATCTTTTCGCTGATTTCTTGATTTTCTATCATCTTAACTATTAAGTTTCAAAAATGTATTATTTTTTGTGTCCTTTTTCTTTAATGGCTGACAAAAGTTTTCTCTTGTTTAAAAACAGTTTGACAGTTTTCATTATTCTTTACGATAAGTTTTTATATCCCAGGTTGTAATAAACTCTTTTACTTTTTAATGATGGCTTTTCTTCTAAAAACACTTCGCCCTGTCTTTACATTTGGGGTGTCATAGCAGCGAATTTGTTGCCAGATTCTGAACTTTGTGCATCAAAAAGAATTTTGATTGTCTTACTCTTGAAGCAAAATTTAAAAAAAATTAAAAGTAATCAAAGAAATATGATAAAAATGATTTTTACACATTACACTGATTCTTATTCATGAGTAAAAGTGTAATGAGTAAAAATCATTGAATCATCAAATAAATTGATACTTTACTAATTACACTGCTTTTTACTCATTCTTAACTTTACTGATATCCTTAACAAATTTTTCAGTAGAAGATTTGTACCTTAAATTTATTAAAAACTCTGAGATGGACACTATATGTATAACCTGTAGAGACTAGGTTATTTAGAAGCAGGAAACAGAAAAATGTGAATGCCCTCACCGAGATTCAAACCATGGACCTCTCGAATACTCGCCTAGCGTCCTGACCATTACATCAGGAAGGCATGCCAAGAAGGTGGAAGAAATACCTTATATACTCCCCCTTTTAAAGGGCGACTGGGGATTAAGGGACCCAATCGCCAAATCCTGGTGGTGAAGAATCATCATTCACCACCTTTTAATTCGGGCGCCACTGTAACGTCATTAGGCACTTTTAAAGCAGGAGTAGATGATAAATAAGCAATGCCTTCACAGGGACTCTAACCACGGGCCCCTCGAATACGCGCCGAGCATGCTGAACACTGCACCACGAAGACATGCCAAGAAGGCGGGAGAAATGCCTTATAAGCCTATTAAATTATACACAATTTTGCTGCACTTCATTTAAACTTATTTTTTCGAATTTCACTAGAAATATTAAATATCCAAAAATAGATAAGAACTCAAAACATCTTCATTAAAAATTGTAAACAACAGAAAAACCTAAGGCACCAAATACAGTTAAAAACTGTTTAAAAAAATTTGGCAATTAAAGTTCCAGTTTCTAAGCAAAAATAAGCAATTTGGCCAACGGGCAGAAAGACAAGATTTTCGGTGGCAAAATTTAACTTTCGATCTAAAAAAGATCCTGAAGTTGCTGCACCCACTGACTTAATTCACTATCCTTCTAAGAGTTTCAAATGTAAGCAAATAGCCGCCGCATTAGACCTAGAGCAACTTGCAGTTTTAAATTGTTTATAATTCTACAACTATTGCGTGCAAATTAACTAAAGGCATAAAATCCTTAACTGGAACATAAAAACAATGTATTCAATCACTTTTAAATACATATATATTCGTGTAGATGTTTGTAGCTGATCGTTTTTGAGTTATGCGAGATACATACATAAGTACATATAGATGTCTCAAACCATTTCCTTCTGAATCCATTTTACAATCCGTTTTGGAAGAAAAGTCCTTTATTCTGTCCGTACGTACAGATGTCACACAAAAAATATCGTTCAAATGGATTTGAGAGCCGTCAAAATGGATATTTTAATTGAAATATGATACCCGAATGTTTTCACGATTACAATACTTCCTTTACTTCGCATAAGGAAGTAAAAATTCAAGATAAGCTATAATTTTCTTTGGGATAATGTCGTATAATTTTTTTCATGATTAATAGGCGTTATTCCAGGGCTAAGCATTCAATAGTATCTCTTTTTTAAACTGTAAAAGGAAGTCTTATGTTAGTGTTTTAATAGGCAAAATATTACACAGGGGATAAAAATTAAAGAAAAATTATGAAAAGGTTCTTCAAGATAATTTTCTTAAATTCAGTGAAATTTAGTTGTTGGTAGACTCATTTTCGCTACGCAGAAATACGCAAACATTTACGCTTCTTCTTTTCAGTATGTGTAAAAGGAGTTGCTTCAGATTATAATTTCAACAATTGTACGTGTAATTGGATAAATATTTCGAGTACGGATATATGTTTGAGAATATATGTTTGACGGATTGCAAGTATGACGTGCGAATGGGAGACTAGAAACAGAATAGAAGCAATTGTCTGTAAAGACTTATAAATAGCCAGAAAGTCTGAAAACAGTTTAAAGACACTGTTGATGTATGCAGACAAACCAGGTCAAGGTCTAAAATGTACCACAATAGACACTGGGGCCCGTTATTCGGCAACAAAAGCTAAAAGAAATAAACTATTGAGGTCAGCCCAGATTGTAAAGGAATTCGCTGCAACTACAGGAACTGGACAATCCAGATATACCGTGTGTGACAGGCTGCATAAAAGAAGATTACAAGCAAGGAAACGCATGATTTCGGTGCCAGAAACTTAGGTTGTTAAATATGCCCGGTTGCACTGGTCCAGGAATCACCGCGATTGGAATACCGTGGATTGGATCCAAATTCTCTTAAAGGATGAGTCTCGTTTTCGTGTTTAGAGCGTGATTTCAGATGTATTACAATCTGGAGGCAGTAAAACCTACGCAGTGAGCCTGAAAGCATTCATAAAAGGCATACGTACAAAGGTTATGAAACGTGGTGGCATCATTTCGAACGTTTGCATTGATCTACACATTTTTACCAGTGCAACTATGAATGCTGAAATCTATAAAAATGAGGTTCTTGATTCCTCTGTGAACTCGGATGTTTAGGATTACTGTCAATAATAACTTCCCTAACAAATGACAATACTCGTTCCCATCACACTGCACTAATGACCAATTATACACTCATGTCCATAAATTAAGGATAATTCGGAGTCACGCGGAAATCCAACTCTAAAATAAATATATCACCTGTAAAATCACTACACACATCTTCAAGAATCATATGCAAATTTCAGGAAGTAACCAGATGACACCGATGGTACGTCACCATGACCAGAGTGTAAGAGAGTGATATATAAGGAATACAGGCAAAGAAGTAAAATTGTTCGCAGGCGCTTTATAAGCATTTCAGTGCAATAACCGAATAGTTATGACACAAAGGACGCATTTGGATGATTGTTTACGTGGTAGAATTATCGGCTGTCTGGAATGTGGGCGTACCCAACTGGAAGTATCAGACGAACTTAGAATTGCCCAGAGTGTCATCTCCAGGCTTTGGCAACAATTCCAAGATGATGGTAATGTGAGTAGGCGTTACAGCACAGGTCGCCCCAGAGTTACAACGCCGAATGAGGACCGGTATTTGGCAGTTACTGCCAAAAGAAACAGGCGGAGCACAGCCTCAGACCTGTCTCGTCAGCTCTCTTCAGCCACTGGTACGACAATTTCAAGGCAGACCGTGTACAGACGCTTAGGGCAGATTGGTCTATATGCTCGTAGACCTGTCAGATGCGTTCCACTTACTGCAACTCACTGTCGCCTGCGGTTAGCCTGGAGTAGAGAGCATGCATTGTGGACACCGCAACAGTGGGCTTGTGTGATGTTTTCCGACGAGTCCAGGTTTAGCTTGCAGTCTGATTCTCGCCGGACTTTCATATGGAGAGCTCCAGGTACCCGTTACCACCAAGAAAACATCATTGAACGACACCGTTACGGTGGTGCAGGAGTGCTCGTTTGGGGTGGAATTATTCTGGGTTCCAGAACTGACCTGCATGTTCAAATTGGAACCATGACAAGCCAAATCTATCGGGACGTCATTCTGGAACAACATGTACGTTTGTTTCGGGGCGCCATGGGCGCACAATTTGTGTTTATGGATGACAACGCCCGTCCTCACCGTGCAAACATCGTAAGCGAATGCCTTCAATCGGAGGATATCACCCGTATGGACTGGCCAGCATTCTCACCGGACTTGAATCCAGTACAGCACGTGTGGGACATGCTTGGCCGACGAATAGCAGCCCATCAACCTACTCCTACATGTCTACCGGAGCTTCGGAGAGCATTGCTTTTTGAGTGGGGTAATATCCCCCAAGATCAGATCGCTAATTTGATACTCAGAATGCCTAGGCGTTGTACGGACTGTATTGCATCGTCTGGGAGACATACAATGTATTAACAATCATACCAACCATGTAATATTGTTTTTTTTTTTGTAAATAGTTTTTTTTTTGTAATTTGCTCCAGGGAGAAAAAATCGCTAATTTTGTTAATAATATCAAATATATAGCATCTTTTTTTTGCTCTTTACCTTTTGTTTAATAAATAAACTTTACAAATAAGTTAAATTTGTTTTGCTTCTAACTCTTCCTTTGCCGATTTTGCATTATCCTTAATTTATGGACATGAGTGGACTTAAGAGCGAAGGAATGTATAGGCTAGAGTTGCCCGCGCATTCTCAATGTTTAAATCGGATACAACATACGTGAGAAGCGCTAGGTCGCTGACTTAGATCACTGCATCCTCCACCTAGCACTCTGGAGGAAATTCAAGGCGCTATTTTTCAAAAATGCGCATTATATCGCAAGAACTCCTGGACAATCTAATACGCATAATGGAAAATCCCTGTAAAGGTTGTATTTCGATCAGGAGTCACTGCACCCTCTTTCATTTTCTAGGCATCTCTGAAACGTTGTAACACCAACTTTCCCTGCCCAACTTCATGTCACATTTCTTATGCTTTTATTTAAATATTTTTAATGGGTTTTGTCAACAAAAATGGGAAATTTGCATTTCGAAGATATATCAAACCCGACGAAATAAAGATCTTCTACAAGCTCCATGTTCTTAGCTGCAAAATCATTCAAATCACATAAGTTTTTATGAAATTTTCTTTTAGTTTTCCCTGTTTTCCCTGCCAATCTATTACAAGATCGCAACAATAAGTATGTAATCACGTTTCTTTATCATGCTGTTTGATAAATCCTGTACTTTCAGCGATACATTCTATATCTCTTATCGTGCTTCACGATTATGTAGCAATTGCGGTATTAATAATCAAGAAATATTCATTGAAATATTTAAGTTGCAAATTTTTTCCTCGCATTTGAGATGTTAGAGTCGCTGATTTCTTCCATCTTTGTCATATATAACACTGCATACAAATCAGTAAAACTTATTAATTACGTAAGTGCATTCATGCTATATTCAAATGAAAGGATAATTAACTTACATAAACGCGACCTATTTTAATTATTTCAATACATTGCTGTAGACTACTTGATACAACACATTATGTAATAGAATATTTTATGTGCGTAAATATGCCCTTTCAGTTTTACAGAAAAATAAAATAAATTTTTATTCCAGTGATTTTTAAATTTTAACTGTAAATCGTATGAAAATTGTGGAAACATATTTAATTCTTTTTTGTTTTGGAGAAGATATTCTTGCGTCACAGAGAATTATTATACTTATTCTCAGAGAATTTCAGATCCAAACATTATTTATCCAAATTCTATGTCCAATATTTATAAATTATTTCTGCCTACTTCTCTGTACATTGAGGGTATATAGGGTTATTATTTAAATTAACCAGTTATTTAAAATTTCAGCTTTTACTATAATTTCTCCTTTCCGTTCTTTCACCAGAAATGTAAATGTGTTAGACAGCGTTCCTGTTAAATAAAAAGGTTTGTTTAAACATTTTCAAGAATCTATAGTTACTCAGCAATAATTCTTTTTAGGTCTGTTCGGAGTTTGGAACACGTTTACGCTCCCAAAGCAAGCCAAACTCTACAAAAGTATGTATATCAGTTGAATTTAAATGAAAAATAATGAGGAAAGAAGTATCCAGTGAATCATTTGTTCGCTTCAAAAAATAATTCCTTAATATGGATTCCACTAAATAGAGACGTCACAAAATAGTTTCCGGAATAATGTGAATTACTGAGGAGTAATGTGCGATTGAAAAAAAACAGCGAACTTTCCAGTTTGCCTACATAAAAACCAGATCACATTTTTCCTAAGCAGCCTAAAAAAACTTATTGTAATTGCTTTAAGCTTATTATGTAAGGTTTCAGTTAAACTAACCAAGTTTTATTTTAATTTAAATCTTTCTATCTCTTCTCTGTTTCAACTTCCCGTCAGAAGAAGCGCGCGTTTTCAGCTTATGCTAATTTGAAGTACAGCCAAGTACTATTTAAACCAGAGGTAGAAACCTCTTAGTGTGAGAGAGTTTTTAGTCTCAGATCACGGTCATTCTTTTCGACGTTCGCCTGACCAGCTAGCAGCTAAAATTATAAGCCATAGTGCTTACTACGTGATTGCATATTGAAATAAATCGAAGTGCGCTAGTATTAGTATTTCTTGCTACGCACCATTTAGTTAGAGGCCAAATTCCGCGATTTGCTCTGCGAGCAAAGTTTAATTAGATTTCTATTTTAGCTTTAGTATTAAATTTATTTGATTGCTAAGTTAGGCCCAAGTGTGGCCTTTTACTCTCTGTATCTCTCCCGAGTTGGGAAGTGTGTAAATAATAGTGATTTAATAAAAGAGGATTTTAAATCTCTTTCAAGTGCAGTTATTCTCCAGCACAGTATCTACACCAGAACAAAGCGTATTTTCCGCTCCCTGTTCCAGTTCAGAACTTGAGGATAAGGGCCCTAGTAAGTACTTCACAATGTTTGCAAAACATATGCACAGAACACTCAGTCCTGATAGTGGCGCCCGAACAAAAAGAAGAGGATGGCCTCAAACACAAGAAGACGAACCTGAGATACCTGCTGTATTTGTCCAGAATCCTGAGATAGCACCTCCTGGCTTAGAAGGATTTGGCTACATCGTACAAACCATGCGAGCAGCCATGAAGCCAGCGGCAAGTTTTGACGGCAAGACAGCCGTAATGAATTTCCTGGAAAAGCTAGACTCCCACTTTATGCTATATCCAGTTCACGAATTTCAGAAAGTCGCTCTCGCTACCAGCGCTTTGAAGGGCCAAGCGCTAAGTTGGTTCAAGTGCATTGGAAAGAATCTCTTGGGGGAACCGGGAAGCCCCACATATACGTATGAAAATTTCAAAAATTCCTTGGTGAAAGCATTTCCTGTAGTACGAGAACGAGCCAGACTGAAAGCCGAACGTTTTAGTCAATATCAAGAAAGAATAGAAGATTTGTCTAATTTTATTTTGAGAAAAATTCAAGTTTTCAAGCTTTTGTATGGAAGTCGCCCGGATCCCGAAGTTATCCAAATTATACTTCCTAGACTACTGCTCCAAGTTCAAGATTTCATCGAGCTAAGAAACCCAATGACGTTGGACAGATTTTTTGAGCTCGCAGTACAATTTGAAAGCCGAAGAACAGCCGACAACGAGCGACGACTCCAATTTGAGCGAAGAAGTCAGTGGAGTTCGCCAACACCCCAGCAGAAGCAAAATCATAATAATACGGGGCGAAGCAATGGGGAATAAGGCGAAGCAATGGCCGAAGAAAGATGTGTCTCCTAAATCGAGCGGCGAACGAAGGGAATTCAATAGAAGAACAAGCAAAGATTCCGAGAGCAACCAGAATAAGAAGAATTTAAACTAAGATGGATTTCTTCGAGGAAGGTGAAGAAATCCGAAGCAGCGCAAAACCCTTCCAAAATCAATTTAAACACCGTGGTCGTTAAGAATTTGAGTTTGCCGAAGATTGAAGTTCTAATCAACAACATACCGGCGACAGCCCTCTTGGATACAGGAGCCCAAAGCAGCTTCGTATCGGAAAGATTCTTTAAGAAGCACTTTCGACGTTACAGAATTTTTAGTGCAAGAGACACGGATGTCATAGCGGCCCAAGGAGAAAAATGTAGCTGTTTAGGAAAAGTACCATTGTTCGTGCGTATCAACAACGAACAGGTAAGAATCCTGTTTTATATTGTGCGTAACCTGCAGACTTGTATTATTCTAGGTGTGGACTTTTTTAGTTTGGCAGAAGCAAAAATTGATTTCAAGGGGGGAGAACTAACATTAAATATGAAGCCAATTGAAGCGAAGAATGATAAGCCCCCGCAGCTGGACTTGGAACATTTACAAGCAGAGGAAAAAGAGAAAATCCAAGGTCTGGTAAGTCACTTTGCGAATTTATTTAGTGATGTACCAGGCTTTACGCAGGTGGTGAACCACGACATTGACACGGGGGACGCTCAGCCAGTTAGGCAAAAGCCATATAGATATGATAGGACAAAAGAAGAAATAATTGAACATCATATTAAAGAGATGTTAAAGAATAAAATCATCACGCCAATTTCTAGCAGTTATGCTAGCCCCGTTGTCCTGTGTAAGAAAAATAATGATTACCCGATTACGCACCCGAAGCGGTGGCGTTTTGCTATAGATTATCGCAAGTTAAATTCAGTTACAAAATATCCTGTATATCCGTTGCCGATAATTGAAGAAATTATTCGAAATATTTCGTCTACAAAATACATGACTACATTAGATCTCACGAGTGGCTATTTTCAGATTGGGGTAAAACCCGAGGACGTACACAAAACCGCGTTCATAACGAAATCTGGTACGTACGCATTTCTTAGAATGCCGTTCGGATTATCCGGCGCGCCGGCAACGTTCCAAAGATGTATGGACATCGTCTTAAGACCAGTCCTTGGTAAAAGCACTTTCATATATTTAGACGATATTATAATTACGAGTAGTACTCTAGAACAACACTTACAAGATTTAAGAAAAGTATTTTCATTGTTAAACGAAGCTGGTTTAAAGATAAATGCGTCTAAATGTAAATTTGCCGCAAAAGAGTTACGTTATTTAGGATTTAAAATTTCCCAAAAGGGAATCGAAACGGATCAGTCAAAAATAGTAGCCATTAGAAATTATCCTGTTCCTAAAACAGCGAAGAAATTATCGTCGTTTCTCGGGATGTGTTCATATTACCGGGCTTTCATTAAAGACTTTGCAAAAATAGCTGAGCCACTGCTAAAGTTGAAAAGAAAAAAAGCTAGGTTTTCGTGGTCAGCAGAAGCCAACTTGGCGTTTCAAAAATTGAAAGACGCATTGACTCAAGCTCCCGTCTTAAAATTTCCAGAAGGGGATAAAGGATTAGAGATTTCAGCGGACGCTTCAGATTTCGCGATTGGTGCAGTGCTTTCCCAAAATGGTCAGCCCGTGGCTTTTTTCAGCCGAACATTAAATGAAACCCAAAGAAACTATTCCGCAACAGAGAGAGAAACTCTCGCAGTGTTAGCATCAGTACAGAAATTTCGTGTGTTCTTTGGAAGTTCTCCAGTAACTGTATATACCGACCACGCGGCGGTCACTAGACTCTATTCTGGAAAAAATTTATCACCCAGATTAATAAGGTGGGCTCTCAAATTACAGGAATATAACCTAATAATTAAACATACGCCGGGAAAAGAAAATGTTGTGGCAGATGCTTTAAGCAGAATTAACTTAGATGAAAATGGAAGTGTAATTAAGATAGCCATGTTAACATCCAAAGTATTAGATTCTCGTGAAACAGTAATAGCCGAACTCAAAAAAGATCCGGAGTTCAAAAATATATACAATTATTTGGCCGACCCTGAGAATTTCAATCATCCGGATATTGTGCCGATAAGAAATAGGGCCGAAAATTACGAATTAATTGACGGACTGTTATTCTATACGAAAGCTACTAATGAGAATCATGAATATAGACCGGTTATCCCAGCTAGCATGAGGTTGAATGTATTAGAAGAGTTGCATGATTGTGCCATTTCGGCTCATTTAGGTATAAGAAAAACTGTTCAGAGAGTTCGCGAGGCAGTTTTCTTTCCAGAACTGCAAAAGTTTACTAGGGCGTATGTCCAGTCGTGCCCAACATGTCAATTAAATAATTATGTTAATTTCCGCCCGGCCGGGTTCCTAAATAGTATTAAATCAGAATTCCCAAATCAAATAATAGGCATCGATTTACTTGGACCTTACCCTCGAAGTAAAGTTAACAAAAGCCGATATCTTTTAGTTATAGTGGATCATTTTAGCAAATGGTTAGAGTTAATTCCGTTAAAACGCGCGTCTGCAAAAATTGTAGTAGATTCAATTCTAAATAAGTATATTTTAAAATACGGGGCGCCCCTAAAAGTTATTTCCGATAATGGTCCCCAGTTTGTTAGTAATATGTTTGAGGAAATGTGTGCAAAACTGGGCATACGTCATCTAAAGATGGTCCCGTATCGTCCGCAGTCAAACATAGCGGAACGGGTGAATAGAAATGTAGTGAAAATAATTCGAAGTTATGTGAAAAACTATCACTCTACCTGGGATAGCCATATAAATGAATTTGCATTTGCCCTTAGGACCGCCAAACACGATACTACACAAAAAACACCCGCTGAACTGTTTCTTGGAAGAAAAATTTTGACACCCTTAGATAAACTTTTCTTTGTCCAGGAAAGGGCAGAAGAATTTAAAATAAGTGATATACAAAAGTTGATACGGGAAGGGACGGGAAATATAGAAATGGCCCAGAGAAAACAAAAATTATATTATGACGAAAAGAGAAGAGGGGTCAAGTACAATGTGGGAGATGAAGTTCTGAAAATGAAACATAACTTGTCAAATGCCCCAGAAGAAAAGGTGGGGAAATTCTTTCCGCGTTTTGAAGGCCCTTTCATAATTGACAAAGTTACACAGGCAGTGGTTATATTAAAAAGAAATGATGGACAAACAATTACGGCAAATGTGGATCAGATCAAGCCATTTTATAATAGAAACAAAATGGCAATATTTAAAGCTTTTTTTCAGGATCCGAGCCATTGTAGTCGCACGGAAGATTTACCTCAGCGAAAACAGCAGGAACCAGCTACAACGGCATCGAAAAGTCAGAAAAAGAAAGCTCCCCCTCAACAAAGTAGAAGTAAGAACCAAAAATGTGGATTCAAAAGAAAGTCTCACGATGCAGGTGATCAGATCTACGAACGGATCTACGAGCAAACCAAGAGACGAAAGCAGAATGGGCAAGGAAAGCCCAATGTATCCAAAAGAACTGCGGAATCATCGGACAGGTGCCTGAGAAGCAAGCAGCCGCGATTGCAGCCTGAGAATCAACGTCCCGAATACAGCAGGAACCAGGAGCAGCAACGAACAAGGGCCCAGGAGCGAAGAGCCCAGTCCACCAAACGCCCAGCAGAGCAACCTCCTCCTCAGCGCAAATACGCTAGGATACAACGACGGAATTGTAAAAGGAAAAGAGATGAGCAAGCTTCCAAGAACCAAAAACCAAAGTCAAGGAGACTGGCCCAAGCTGCAACTTATTCTTTCAAGGATTAGGCCAAGAAAAGGATGGATGACTACAACAAGATAAGTAGCATTTCTTATTCAAAAGTTTAGTTAATTTTCGAGTGTACTGCAAGTTGCAGGGTCGATTTTACCTCAAGCGAGGTTGAGTTTTACGCCAAGTGGGCGATAAGTTCTCATCTTGAAAGAAAAATGTTTTTTGTTTAAAAAATTGTAATTCGGCAAAGACTTAAAATTACTTAATGTTTGTAAAGTAGATTCTTAAGCATTGTAAATAGATTAATTTTGTAAAAGCAATGAATTGCTGAAAAGAAAAAATCTTAACTAAATGATTTTGTATGACGCTTTGTCAAAAGACTTGTAAAATGTCCAGAATGAAAAATCAGAAAATTGAAGAACACGATTTAGTCTGTGGACTATTATTTCAATGTAATTTGATATTTCAGAAAAGTACCTTGAGAAAGGAATAGGAAGCACTTGCTGTAAGCTTAGAAATTTAACCTACATTTGTATTTCATGACTGCTATGAAATTGTTAAAGTGTCATAAAATGTAACAAATAATATTATGTTAGCAATGCACGTTAAGTGCAATATCAATGTGAATTGTGTGCGCAAACTGCGAATTGTATGCATGAAAAGAAAAAGTTTGAGTAATTTTAGAATGCAAATGTTAAATAGGCTCTCCACCAAATACACTTAAAGTGTTAGACATAAAGCTAGTGAGAACCTCAGGTTTAGCTGATTATAGGGCGTCTTTTGAGGTCTCGTATGTCAAGTTCTAACTAATGTTAGTCGATCGTAGGTGGAAGATTTGAACACCCCCGAACACAGAAAACCCGCAATGGCGGTTTGCTTTGCATCCAACACCGGTGAGAGAGCATTGGGGGAAGAATTTAATTGTGCTTGAATGATAATGTGTGTGTGCGAATTTACACGGGTAAGAATAAGGAATTGTACCTAGAAATTACTGTTATTTTGTTGTATTAAAATTCCTTTCCTTCCAGATTTTGCTGGAAAGAGTAAGACGTAGATAAAAGAAAAATGTTGAAGACTTGTTCAAGAAAATTTCGTCTGTATTTTTCACAAACAGATATTGCCTTGTAAGAGTTGGCCTAAGTTTAGAAGAGTTAAATGTTGACTATTTGTTTAGAATTGCGAGTTTCAACATGCTCCGTTTGGACCACAGTAGTTTAACTACCGCAATTCTGGCGGGAAGTATATATGGTTTTAGTTAAAATAACCAAGTTTTATTTTAATTTAAATCTTTCTATCTCTTCTCTGTTTCAACTTCCCGTCAGAAGAAGCGCGCGTTTTCAGCTTATGCTAATTTGAAGTACAGCCAAGTACTATTTAAACCAGAGGTAGAAACCTCTTAGTGTGAGAGAGCTTTTAGTCTCAGATCACGGTCATTCTGTTCGACGTTCGCCTGACCAGCTAGCAGCTAAAATTATAAGCCATAGTGCTTACTACGTGATTGCATATTGAAATAAATTGAAGTGCGCTAGTATTAGTATTTCTTGCTATGCACCATTTAGTTAGGGGCCAAACTCCTCGATTTGCTCTGAGCAAAGTTTAATTAGATTTCTATTTTAGTTTAGATATTTATTTAGAATTATTTGATTTGTTAAGTTAGGCGCAAGTGTGGTCTTTTACTTTCTGTATCTCTCCTGAGTTGGGAAGTGTGTAAATAATAGTGATTTAATAAAAGAGGATTTTAAATCCCTTTCAAGTGCAGTTATTCTCCAGCACAGTATCTACACCAGAACAAAGCGTATTTTCCGCTCCCTGTTCCAGTTCAGAACTTGAGGATAAGGGCCCTAGTAAGTACTTCACAATGTTTGCAAAACATATGCACAGAACACTCAGTTCTGACAATTAAAGTTCACGATGAGCACTGAAAGGGACGTATTTTAAGAAGACTACTCTCAGCCTAATTAGAGTTTCATCTCCAAGTAAGTTATTTTAAATTTTTAATTAGAAAAACTACTCTTACGTAATACATTGTTAGCATGTGGGCAGCAGCTAGTAATAAGATGCTGATACCTTATTTGGATAATATAAAAAACTGAGAAGTTAGAAAAAATAAATTGAAATGTATTTCTCCCTACAGCATATAGCAGCATTTGAACAAGTGTGCTCTGTGTAGAGGAAGAACTATCCCCCCCCCCCGAGAAAAAAAATGCAGACTATTAAGTTGGAAAGAAGGAATATAAGAACTGTAAAAAAATAATTTCTTCTCAATCAAATTGGCAGTTATTTTTGCTGTATTAAATCAGTTCATGTAATTATAATATTTAAAAGTGAAAGTCCTTAAAGGCTTTCACAGTTTTTCTGTAACAAAATTCTAAGAGGTTTGCCTTAATTTCTTAACTAAATTTCCATTTGAGTATGAAAGTGAAGGTAAATTAAGTTTCATCGATTTCTTTGATCAGTTTACTGGCACTTAATAAACCAGGTGTAACAAAAACCGTGCTTGACTAACTGTCTCTTGTGTTGGAGTTTTTGATACTAAAGAGTTTATGTTTATGTTTTTAGTTCAATATCAAATGAAAATCAAAATTTGGATAACCATTCTAAATCACATGAATATGTAAATTTTGTGACACACATGATAACACAATATCTCCAGTAAAAAACTGGTTTCAAATAAACAGTAAATAGTGGCTAAAAGGGCTCCAACAGAACAATTAAATTTATGCGTTGTGTAAAATACTATTGGGTCCAGTGTACTAAATTAAAAAGTGAAAACATTACAAGAAAAGTTAAAATTAAATATAGAATTTATTAAGAGATAACTGACTAAATACAAATTTTTACATCGGTGGCGGTTGTGAGAATAAACAAAATTTTCATACCGTTCCAAACAGTGAAGTTAACATAGTAGATACATTGTAGGCTTAGACATCCGACAAGCGAACTTCGGCCACGTCACAGCGCAGCCATATTTTAACTAAAAAGAAAAAAATGAAAATTAGAAATCTGAACGGGAAAAGGTAGCTTCGGAGCCTTCCGCCCATTCTATGTGGGATTCTTCCTCGTTTCATCGCCCAACCTCGGTGGTTTCTCTCCTCCATTTCCTTCATACATCGTTCTATCAAGCAGACAGCAACTCTCGTGGCTCCAGATAGTACTTTTCTCGTCGTCGCCAACGTCTCTCTCTCTCAGCTCCAATCTCCGTCTCCTTCCGTCTGTGTCTGTCTGACCTTGTAGCTAGCTCCCAGCCTTTTTACTCCATTCGCCAAAAATGCTCGTTTGGCGATTTTAGATGGTAAGAAAACAGCCAACAGCCCGGCAACCCCAGGGGAAAAACACACAGGAAGGTGAAGCCAATGTAGTTCGAACTCCAGAAATTGGCGAATAATCGCTGATCCACCAAGGTCAGTTACCTCTCAGCAGAACTAGCCTCGTCGAGGGGTCCCACTCCAGCATAGAAAAAGCCTGCGAGTAAGCAAAACACCCCGTCCCCTCGACCTTGACGTAGGGTTAGTAGTGTTGGAATTACCCTCTCCAGCAGGGTGCAAAAGTTTGGTTGATGACAGATGCTTCCCAGACCCTGTCTGGCGTGAAAAACAAGATCGTAAATAATTTGGAATCCCAGCAAGGCAACGGAAAAGTTTTCGAAAGAATATGGTATTAGTTTTTTATTTTAAACACAAATTAACTTCAATGCTGGAAAGTACTTCAATTAAAGTATAATAATTACATAGATAATTTTCTTAGGTTTATTACAATACCAAACACGACCACCATAGTGAGGAAATAAAAATTACTTCAGTTAAAATATAATAATTAAGTATGAAAAAATTTTTATGTTCTCCACAACACCAAAACGACCACCATAGTCAGAAAATATGGATCCCAAATTTAGCAGAAAAGGGGGCACATTAAAACTTAATTAAAACTTTAAACACCAACTTGTGTAAACAAAACTTTAGAAGAACTTTAAAAAGATTGACCTTAAGGGTCAACTTATCAAGAGATTAATATTAACAACCAAGTTAAGAAAAAAAATTAACTAAATAGAAATTTAAATAGTTAACCAACCAAAAGTAAAAGAAGAAAAATTAATTACTCAAGCAACTTAAAAAAAAAAATCAGCGTTAACCAAAACTGTCACGAAAACAAATTAAATGACAACAATTATTTTTCAACAAGCCAAAGGAACTTAAGTTCAACTACAAAAATAAAAACAAATTAATCTTTAAGTCTGAAGCAAAATAAGTTAAATCATTACCTTTAAAATAATTTAAATCACAACTGAAATAAGTAATACATAACACTTGAATGGTTGATCATGGACACATGCTTTTTCATGTATATTTCAGCTTCAGCGTAGACTTCAGTTTAAGATATGGATCAAATAAGGCACTTCATTACGCAACAACAAGTTTCATGATGACATGCCTTTCAATAAAAGTATAAAAGACTTTTATGTCATTGCGGGCGCTGTAAAAATACTTAAGCATCTGAGAAGAAACGTTTTTTCACAACCAGTTTAATCAAACAAGAAGTCTATTCTCGTACGACAGTACTCTGGAAATTTCTAATTAAAATGTTAGAAACTGTATAAAAATATTGTTACGAGCAGATGAATCCGTTAAGTTTTCGAATGATAATTTCTGAAAATGTTTTTAGTATTAGAAAAACACCTGTTTAGAACATTTGTTTAGAAGCGTTAGTTTAAAAATAACATTCGTAGGAAATCTAAATTATGGAATTCTGCATTTAATAAAATTTAATTTTACATGGCTCTGATTTCTTTCCTGCGAGGTTTTAAGAGGCTTAAGTCACATAATTTTGGCAGTTTTTTCAAGGCCACCGAATACCTTATTACCATGATTTTTTGAAACTTTTGGGTAGGATGAAAAGAAATCTACTAATTAGAGCTTTTTTAGGTTAAAATAACACGCCAAGTAACGATTATTGGGGAAATGAAATTAAACAGCAAGAATCAGCGCCTAAACATGGCATTGATTCTTGTTGGTTAACTTCTCCAATAATAATTAGTTCTTTCTTAGCAAAGAATCCAGCCAAAATTTTAATTTCTTAACATTTTCTGTTAAAATGTATTAAGTAAACAAAATTATTGTAATCTGAAAGCCTATGCCTTATTTGACTAATATTTTAAGCTTCAACCACGGATCTATAATAAACATTAAAGAGATTTAGTCGCAGAATGTATTTTAAACGTACTGTGCGCGCATGGATACTGCGTTTCTCAGATTTCCTGAAATTCAATTCATAAATAGAGCTATCTGTAACCTTAACTATACGGTTTCTTTGTAAATGGAAGCTAAAGTTCTGCAGATCCTACTAGACTAACAGCGAGTTTTCGATACATCTTAAAAAACTAAACGAAGAAGAGAATAAGGTTAAAATAACCTCTTTCGTTCATTTTAAATCTAATCAGACAGGCACAACTTGTGCTACAGACGAATCTTCCACTACCTGTGGATATTTAAATCAACATAAGTTAAGTTCAAACGTAGAAACGTAGTCTAAAAATTACACATAGAATAAACTAGCTCAGAATTTTACAGAAGCGAATTTTAAAACATCGGCTAGGGAGATGTTAAAGCCGTGAAGCTTTTAAGCAAAGGGCGGGAATACTAAAGGTAAGACACGGTTACCAGAAGCTCTAATCTAAAGATTCCAGACCTTCAACTTAATTTTACACATAAAATTAATTTACATTCTAGTGAGGAATATGGAAGGGAGAAGTTACAGCAAAGATCAAAATCATAATAACTGGTGAATGAACCTTAAATATTTCAAGAATAACTGAAAAATACTGTAAATTGTAGTTTAAATAAAACTAAACAGATTTTTTTCAATTAAAAATTACCATATAAATTCGGTTCTGATGTTTTCTCTGAGTAGTTTCTAACATATCGTTTACCAGTAGGATTCAGTACAACAATTTTATGTAGACTTTTGGAAACAGAAATTGGCAGGAAGTCCTTCTTTTTGTTTGTTTGTTTTGTGTGTGCGTGTGCTAAAATGAAAACCAAAAATTTAATTTGGGGAGAAAAAGATTTCAGGTATATTAGGATATCACCGCACAGTTAGAAGGGCGTTTTATTGTCTGTGTTTTTAAAGGACAGCCAAATGTATTTCTATGTGTTATTCTATAGCGTGATAAACGGAAAGGTAGATAAAACAGGCTTGGCACTTTACGTGTTAATATACACTTGTTTTCAAGTACAATTTTAACAGACTGCCGCATATGTTACGGCTAGACAATACTAAAAACTAAAATAACGTTCATTTTCCTTTCCCGGTTTACTTAAGAGTAAGAGTTATCGCAAGAATTTTTCTATGATTGAAAATTAACAAGCCAGCTTCTCTTTGATTCTTTGGCACTAAATACTTTATAAATTAGCTATTTATTTGCTTATATTGCATTTTCGTTTCATTGAGTTTCAAACACGTTTACACAAATACTGTGTCCTAAGGCATAAAAATCTGCTTACATTGTCCTTAAACTCTAAACTCCGAAAATTACGAACTTATTCAAACAAGTTACCCGAAAACAACTTATCCGAAAATAAAATGTTTTACTTTAGTTATTATATGAGAAAATGTTTAAACTATGCAAATTAAGTTTTCTTTTCTTATACCAAAAGTTATGTAAAATTAAAAAAAAATTATCTCAGCTTTTATTACTGAATTGATAAGGCGGTCAAACTGACTGCTGCCGTGTTTCTAGGTGTAGATGAGTATAAATCCGAAACTAAAGCATTAATATCTTTGAAATTTTATATGCTAAATGTATAAGTAATTTTAATAAAAATCATGAAGCTTCACTTCAAAGCTAGTACGCTGTGGAAAATACAAGGAAGCAAAGTTTCAAAGTGGTGAATCTGACCGTATAATGTTGCATGTTGCTGGCGATCAGCTGGGGTCAGCTGTTGAACACATTGTTTATTTCCTGCACATTTTACCCTTATATCAGGGTGCCGACACTGAACAGTATGCTTTTTATTTAAACAGTTTGTAACAAATAAACGATGCTTATATTGGAATTTGTGGCTGATTTGTATTTCGATGTAATGCCCCTCTTAGCGGAAATGTTTTAAACTATTATATTTTCGAAACCTTTCAGAATCAATCCACATCTTAGTTACAACTACATAGTTCTCTGAATAGGCAGAGTTTAATTGACTCGTAAATAAAAGGCTGACCACGTGCCCCTCCTCTCCTGAAACTGTAAAATTCTCCCTGCTTGAGAACTCCTGTGTGAGCATCAGAAAAGTTTTACTAAACTGATATTTAATTATTTAGTTACGTGCAAGTTTATACATTTCGTTCTTCGATTTGTATGCGACTCCTGAATTTTCAAAAAATCTGATCTGAAACTTTAACCTTGAATAGGTCAGTGTTTGTAGTACAAGATCAGTGTTACTAGTACTGATGTCAAATTCTTTGTGTTCTACATTTTACAATGATTAAAGCAGACGCCACTTATTATGCTTGCTGTTAATGTTATCATTTGGATATTGTTATAGAAGAAGTTAAATCTCATAAATATGTATACAAATATATATGGAAAATACATCGCTTATTTTAACCATCAATGTGGTTCATATGATCAAAATATCATGGAACAAATATTTAAACTGTATTGAAATCGGCAGATAATACCAAAATAGATTACAAAAATTGCCAAATAACGGAGAAATGTAACTTTGTAAAGATTAAATAGACAAACAGCTTGAAAGCTTGATTTTGATTTTATCCAACCTGTTTAAAACTAAGCAAAAAAACTAACATTAGTTTGATTTTGAATAACTCTATCGATTTCGAGAGAGACAAGACACAGATATCTCTTCTTCAAGAATAAAAATATTTATGATGATTCTGTTTTCTCCTGAAAAAAATCGATACCAAACTAAAGGGTTTTTCTTTTTTTTTTCCCTAAATTTAAATTTCCCATTTGCATGTTTTCTTCTGATTTAATAAAGGGAACCATATACAAAGGAGCCCGCTTTCCACATTGTGCAAATATCTGCTATAATAACCAGTTTAAAGAAACTGGAATTTTAGATGACTTTTATGCACCAAAAAAGGTCTCTTCCCTGTGTTTTGAGCTTTACGTTTTGGTAAATATTCTGTGCTAGAAATCTCTCATTTTTTGTCTGATTATTCATATTTTACTTTTATGATTTGTGGTCACTTTTACTTTGTTTTCATCATTTTAAAGTTATGGAACCTAGTAAAACGCGTAGTGATCTGAATCTAAGTGATTAGACTGCTATGGCTGGCTCACAAACATCAGTCAGGAGGATACCGCTGTTAAATTAAGTACTTCTCAAACCCTCTTAAGCAAGATTTTTAAAGAATCGTGAAGATATTGTTTTCAAATCAAAGAAAAATCGAAATGAAAACATAAAACGGATACGTAATAAGAAACGTCACAATGCCTGAGAAAGCATCGAAGGTCTTATTTGCAAAAGTTTATGAAAAGGATGTAAGAGTCAGAAGTTCATTGATGCGGCAGAATACTAAAGAATTAACAGTGAAAAATGGGGAAACATGTTTTTATGCAAAACTGAAAGTTCAAAAGGTTGTAAAATGTCGAATAATCGTGTGACTGTTTTATGCTGCGTCAAGATGTGTGATAAAAAAAGAAATATTAATGACTTGGCGAGGGAGAAGCCGTAGTACTTTAAAGGAGTACATAGTTTACCGATAGAATGAAGATATAATTCAAGGCGTAGATGATGTTGTAACTTTCAATGAGTGGCTTTTTAACTGAGATAACTAAGTGAAGAATTATATTTTGCTTTTTTACTAACAACTGCGCCGTGGGTAACGTAAACGTCTCTCTTAAGCATATTGAAACTGACATTTAGCAAATACGACACCTCTAATTCAACTGCGTGACTAATGTATATTAGAGGATAATAGAAATTATTGCCGTGAGCTGAGTATTAGAGTCCTTATAATATGAATGATATGAGTGGAAAGGCAAATGAAATAGCAAGGAAAACTAACCTCCTTAATGTGATGCATTTTTTGAATCTACACCCCAACCACTTCTTAGGAAAAACAATAAAAAAATCTTTTAAAGATACCAACCTTTCAATAAATAATGAAGTAGATGATAGTGTATAAGATCTAGTCTTTTTGAGCCGCATAAGCTAAGCTAGATGACCCTGACGAATTCTCGAAGAGGCATAAAGTAATACCAGTACAGAAGAAGGGTGAAAAATAACCCTTTATTAATTCCAACTATTAACAGAAAGGCGGGTACTTCGTGCTTTACAATAACACTGACTACTTTCGGTGGAACTTAAACGTTATTACACAATCAAATTCAAGTCTAAAAAGAATTGTGCTGGATTAGCAGGTTAAAGTATGGCTAACTTAGGTTGACTCAACATACCTAACAGGCGTAACGATTATACGAAATGGCCAAAGGGCGTGTTAGCGTAACAGCAAGGTCAGAAACGAAACGTGTGCTGGCTAGCGAAAACACGCTGTGACTAAATTCAGAGATTCACCCGTTTAAATACTCACTTCACTTAATTTTAAATTTATATCCTGGCAAGGAAATGCGAGGGAAAGTTGAGAAGTTCAGAAAAGATAACAAAAATTTGAATAATATGTTAATATTAACTAAACTAAACCTTACAAGTGAAGAATAAAATGTAACTCATCTAATTAACATAAATTATAAGCAATTTAATGCATGAGTGGATATTGATGAAAAACACGTTTTGACCCTCGTGAAAGAAGATCAGTCGCATCCTGAAACAAATCTGAGCTTATAATGTGATAAACTTTCTGAAGATGACCTTAATGAAATTTGTGTATTTCTTATGAATGCCCTCTGAATCTTATTATTAAGGGTGTAGCATCGGTCAAATGCTCATAGTGATTTCAAGAAACATAATGAACAATTCGAAACAAACTTTTGCTTAAGCCTTCCAGACATTTCACTAATAATGGTTTTCTTCCTAATTAAAATAATGTGAAAGTATGTATTAATGTATTTCTATTTATACTTATATTAAATTAGTAAAGTCCATTGATATATTGAATGATGTTTGTTCTGATCGTTTAATGTTGTCATTCGGTTTAATGTTTTCAAAATAGCCGTAATGCCGTGATCATATTAAACAGCGCTTTCTGTATAAACATTCTCTAAATATAATTTTGGGAACCATGGATTTATTTCTTTTTATTTAAAAAGATAAAAATATGAATATTTGCGTCATTTAATATATTTTTCTGATTGACTGTATATACATCTACAACTAGCGGTTGCCAAAAAAATATGCAGCTTAAACAAATCTTATGGCCACAGTATATAGGATTATTTATTTCATAGAGATGATAAACTGTACGAAACATTTATTAAACTAATAGCAAATTTATTACTTTAGTGCAGAAGAGATTTTAATTTGCAACGCTTACCCTCTAGCTTCCGAAAACACAATTTCCTATAATTTAAAAGCAGAATTCTAGAATTACCTTAAGTAGTTAACTATAGCCATTTATTTTGCACTGTGCAAAGAGGCATGTTAAAGCTATATAAAGTACTTTGAAAAAGGATTTGTTTTAAATGGCTATCACCCATGAACTGTGGGTTCTCCAAGCATAAGAATTTTAAATTTTCAATCTCCTATAAATTCTGGGTTGTTATGTAACAACTGCCTAGAAGAATGTTCAATATTACACGTTATATTACACGAGCGATACCTATTAAATGTTTTCAAATCTGCTTATTTTTGAAGGTAATGCTTGGAAAGCAGAAAACTTTAAAATCTTGAGGAGTTTCCAATAAATATCATTCTTTGCAAGCATAAACATCTAATTTTGTTTTCCGTCGCTTTCCACCAGTGAGTTGCAGGAAAATATTGAATCGGATTGTTTATGAAAAGCCCCAGAAACGTTTCCAATAGCTTCGACCATTCCTTTTATAAACATAAAACCTTATTGTATATCTCTCATAAATCCACTACAGAGTTTAATATATTCGATAGCTTCACTACAAATTCTTGCATGAAATGTTTTGCGAGCGATTTTTATTTTAATCTTGAAACAATGTTTTTTTCCACGGATAAATAAAGGTCTGCCTTCTCATATAATTTATGCTTTCTCGCATTCAACCAGCGCTAGTGTTTTAGAAGAAATTTAACTCGAGCAGAAGAAAGCTTGAATTTGTTTTCATGGCCACCTCGGTTGCATAGTGAATGTGAATAGAAGCCGTATTTGCTTTTCCTTCCAAGTAGCTGATTGATAGAAACTGCATGTAAATATACCTACCTCAGTCTGCTTCTGAAGGTAAACAAATCGATCCTAAAAAATGAAAACCGTTTACGGTAATAAACAATATATAAATTTTAAGCTCAAAATTCCGCTCCTACCACAATTTTACAAAACATGGCGGACTAAAAAGATAGCTTCATTTTAACGTATGCCGATAATTTGAAAACTCAATAACTTTGAAAAAGAAGTAAATTGAATTCTGTAATAATGTTATTAATGAGAATAATACACAATTAAGTAAGGCGGAGATATTTTTTACTTATTATTTATTTAAAATATTTTTCAGTAAAATTTATTACATTTATAAAAATGTCCATCTTATTCCCTTTCTAAAGTAGGAGCAAAAGGACGCAAAAGTAAAACTTTTATTTTAATGCGTTCGCATTGTACAAGAGATGCAACTGACACGAAGTGCACCTTGAACGTCAATTTTTGAAAATTTGATTTTAACTTCAGTCCACCCCGATACTTATTTTTCAACCACACAAAGAAAAAGAATCTAGCATCTCAAAAGAAGATGACAAAAAACGGTGCTAAAAAAATAAGAACTTCTATACTGCTTCTGTCAGAAAGAAGAAAGAGAAAGAAACTTCTTACTCTTAGCACTCTACAGAATCGAAACTACATATTTATTTTTTTTAATCCACTTCAGCTAGCCTTAAAATACTGGTTGAATAAACGTTTTTTTACCACCCTCTCGATAAAAAAGTAGAGTAGAATTTGGTTTACTGATAAAGAATCCTTGACAAATTTGCTGATGAAATCTTTACAAAAATTATCCATTTGTGATACAAATGATATAAAAGCACTGTGATTTTAATATCACTATTAGAACTTTAAATTAGAAATTTTAGTTTATATTCAGTTTATATTCCTAACGCATACCTTTCATAACAAAACTGAAGCATAATGTCTATTATGCTTCTTCAATTTTGGTTATTATTGTTGTTTATGAGAATAAAGATTCGTGCTAGGTCGTCTCCTCAAATCAATGAAACATTAATTATACTCAAAACCGATCTAAGCCTGAATTTTACCTAACTATTTTACCTATTATACAAATTATATTTGATGTATTAAATAACACAGAACCAATAACTTCCATTGATTTTCTGTAAAGTCTTAACATTAAAAAGTTTTAGTCTAATTTCCAAGTCCTCTGACTGGCAATAGTAGTAGAAAACGGAGAGATCAACAACAGGACGGGGAGCAAGTACGCAGTCGAAATGCGCAGATGGAGACACGGAACCAGCCAGGTGATAAGGGAAAGGACCGAAATAAGCGTGATAATTAGATAAGAGATTATATTTTATTAATTTTCCGTAGATAAGCTTTGTTAATAAATTTTTAACCTTTGTATTTTCTTCGTATTCCACCTACTTTACTACGTATATAACGATTAATTCCTATATACCCTTACTAGCGCTTATTTTCGAATTTAATGACTGATACAAGAGACCACAATTTTAGATGTAAATTTTTAATTTTTAAGATATTTTAAACCTTTTAATTTCCTATAGACTCTGAATTTTACTTCATTTCTTAAACATTCTATTCATAATACCACATTTACTTTCCGTAATTATTAAATTTTATTATTTATTTCATTTTACACAGAATCTTTTTCATATACTTTAAACAATACTCTTAATTTTAACTTAATTCTTATATTCTACGAGCGTAATTACTAAAATAGGCATTTTTATTCATTGTAATCTTTAATTTTAGATGTAATTTAAAACTTTTTTCGTATATTTTAATGTTTATGATCTTCGACGTATTCTGAATTTTAACTTATTTGTTCTATTTTCTGATCATACACATAACCTTTACTTAATATTAGATGTACACTGTGCAAAAAAAAAAAAAAAAAAAAGAGAGGAAGTTTCTATATCTCCCGTTCTACTGGGCCGATTGACGAAATTCAAATTGCGTTTTTCATGTCTCGAAAGCGCAACTTAGGATATGCATTAGATTTATATATAGCAATTGCTCTAACATAGGTATTTTCATACAAAATCGAATGTTTTATTAAATAGTATAGCATTTTTTTTTTCATATTCCGATTCTAAGACTCAAATTATGCCTAGATATTAAATTTTTTAATTTTTGGTAAGAAATTTATAGAGAAATTTAAAAATTCAACTTGACGCATTTTTTTCACTTTGTGCCAAGAATAATTCACTTCACGAACTTCTTAATTTATAGCAACCTATTTTCCTTTCCTTTTTTTCATTGTAAAGGAGCAGGAAAAAATCATCGTTCATACTTTCAAATAATTTTAATAAAGAGCGAAACCCCGTTTGGCTTTATTATCTCTTATATCAAATATGCCAAATTTCAAAACACGCCAATATGTAAATTCACGTATATCTTAGGAAATTTTGAACAAAAAACTCTTAATTTTTGTAGGTATGCTTAGAAACACATCTACTTTAAGATGATGGTAACAATTTTATAGGTTATAATTCAAATTTCTTTTCGAAAAATTTATAAAAATAATTTAAAAATACAAATTTTAAAAGTAAATCATACAAAATGGGTGAATTTTATTTGGAATGAACCTAAATTTCGAAATTTGAAAGGAAGAATAAAAAAAGTTTAATACAAAAAGAGATAATAATAAATATATACCAAATTCAAATTATGTGGAAAAGCTAAAATCTTGAGAGCTAATTTTTTAAAAACTACTCGTGCGATTTTTAGAAAACTTGCCACTTTGGCATAATTTGAATCGTAGAAACGAAATATGGAAAACATTGGTATGTTAATTCAGAAAAGTCCGATTTTCTGTTAAAATACCTATGTTAGAACAATGCTATATATAAATATAATATATATTCTAAGTCGCGCTTTCAAGACATGAAAAACGCCAAGTTGAATTTCGTCAATGGGCCCAGTAGGACGAGAAATAATGAACTGACACTTTGTTTTTCGCAGTGTACAGTTTTTAACATTTACTTTGTGCATTTTAACCTTTATAATATTTAACGTACTGTAATTTTGAACTATTTTAATATATTTTCACACCATAAGCATGAATTTATTTAATTTTTTAATTTCTTTAATACAAGTTTCATAATTTCCAATTTACGTTCCATAATTCCAATTTTAAGTTTCATAATTTCCAGTCTCAATTTTAACATAATTCCCAGAGTTTCAGATCATGTACCTGATTTCGATTTAATTTTAGTTGTAATTTTTAAATTCATTTCTACTTTTTAGCATTTGTAATTTCCAATATAGTCTGAATTTAACTAACTTGTTATACTTTCATACTATATACATGACTTTTGTTTAATTTTTAACTACTTTCATACGTTTTTAACTTCCGTAATTTCCAAGATATTCATAATTTTAACTTAATTCCTATACTTTCTGACTGTATATATGAACTTTATTTAATTCTAGATGTAATTTTTAACTAGTTTTATACATTTTAACCTTGGTAATTTTCAAATTACTCTTATTTTTAGCTTTGTGGGGTTTTACTTATTTAATTCCAGTGTTCAATCTCAGAACCCCACAAACACTAACAAGCGAATAATCTCTTAAGTGTATGAATAATCACTTAAGCCTTAAGAAGGGTCAACTACCCTTTATTTCTCAGAATGAATACAATCAACTCCTAACTCGGAGTATACACAAAGCCTCCACTTGGGCTTGAACTTAAATTATTATGAATTTAAACTAAACTAAACTAAACTAAAGCTATCTGAAGGGTATAACCGAAGCTATCAGGTTTCTAATTAGTTGGCCCCTAAATATTAATTAAATCGGTGAAGCCAAGCAACGGCCTAATGTATGGCCGAGCGTAGTAGCTAAAAGAGAACGTAGAAAAAAGGCAAACGCGCGCTAGTCAGGCAATCAGACTCTCTCTCTCGATGTCGGTGAAAGATCGACTTAAATAGTACTCTTACTCATATGCATTCACTGCAGTTCTGAAATTACATTCTGGTGGGAAATTGTAAGCTGAAATTAGAATAGATAGGAAAGTTGCATTGTAGAGACATTAGGTATTTTAGGAATGACTGTCTAAGTACAGATCCTAGCCAGTACTTCCCAGGAATTCTCCTGAGTCAACCCCCGGGGGGGAGCTCACCATTACACCACGAAGGCATGTAAAGAAGGCGGGAGAAATACCTTATATACTTCCCCTTTTAAAGGGCGACTGGGGTTCAGAGGACCCAATCGCCAAATCTCGGTGGTGGAGAAACACCATCCACTCCATTTTTTTAGTTCGGGCGCCAATGTAGGGACGTTAGGTTATTTGGATGCAGGAGACGCGTCGAGCGTGTTGACCATTACATGACGAAAGCATGCAAAGAAGGAGGGAGAAATACCTTCTATTACCACTACGAAGATTTGCCATAGTACCCACCATCAGTTTTCTTAAAACAGGGACGATATATAATACATACCTTTATAATGTTAGATTCCTTATTAGAAAGCAGGATTTAATTTAAGTGACGATTCTACAAGCAGCGTATACACTGCATTTTCTTATGATAGTGAATCGAGTAATTATATAAATGCAATATCAAAGCATATTAGAAAATCTTATTAGCATATTATATGTAAAATTGTCCAAATTTGAGATAATATCCGTTGTAAAAAGTCATTAAGGATATTCTGCGCAAAGCCTTCTGAAATACAGAGAATCACGATTACTTGGACACAGAACATGGCAAATTTCATACAACTGCACTGTAGTTTGATTGTTATAATCTGAACATTTTAGTACCTGAGGAGATGCAAGAGATGCAATAAGAAGTTATTTGTTAAATAATGCCCCCTCCAAAAATAAGTACCCCCCCCAAAAAAAAATTGAAAGCTTTCAGATTTTACATTAGACCCAAAGAGGAGTTTTTTTCACCTTGTAGGAATTTATTTTAAATAACTAGTTAAATTTAATTTTAAGTTTCTTTCCTATAAGCCTTCATTCCCCTAATTGTCAGGGCCAGAATATTTAAATTTGGTAGCGCGCGTAAGAAATGCAAATTCTACCAGTAGGAGAATAAGTTAAATATCGACGTTCCAGTAGAGACAGAAAGAGTCCGGGAAATTTCCGCGCGTGCTTATACGCAAACTTCCGCTTAGCAGTTACTGCTGGTTAGACGTGGCTTAATCGATATCATCCTGCTGCCACTAGACTCATCTACGCGCTGTAGGATACAGGATTGTATGAGGCCTGTAGAGTAATTCTACTACTTGTGAATATCTTCAATTTTAAGTTTAATTCTACTGTTTCAGTTACCGGCCAAGCAAAGGCGTAGTATGTTAGCGTCAAGTCGACGCATTGTAAGTTATTTAAAGAGTTTAATAAAGGGCAATTTTAACCCTTCTTCAGTACAATCACTATTTTTCGAGATTCTACACAACAGATAGACAGTAGAACCTTACAAGCTCCTTATTTTATTTCCTCCGTATAAATAATTATATGCCCATCGGAACGAAAAATGTTAAATTTGCTTTCATTTGCAAATCAGACATGATTCCAATACACTTTGAGCTTATTTACCATTCATTTAGGGAAGAAAATCATAAGCTTTCTATTTTTTTTTGCACTTACAGAAACATTTCTTCGAGCAGAGCGCCCATCTAATCCAGTCGATCTGAGCTCTCGTCGAACAGTTTTGAGTGAAACTGATGTAGAAAATTTTTCAATTAATTCTGCAGAAATCTTTACAATACTCAAACGTGGATTTTTCACAAATTTTCCAACTATGAATCTCTGATCACGTCGAACCACGTCAAATCCTATTTGCCAAACAACATTCTCTTAATTTATTAAGAGATTAATAATGATTTCTCGATCATTTTATTTATCATATTTTACGAAAATGTTTCGGTGTACGATCACTTCTGTGCCGAGTTTTATTTATGCCTCCTTACATTTTCAATTTTAGAAAAAAAAATAAGTTAGTTTAAAGGGACTTATATTTATGTTAAATAACCAGTTAAATTTAATTTTAAGTTACTTTCCTACAAGCCTTCATTCCCCTAATTGTCAGTGCCAGAATATTTAAATTTGGTAGCGCACGTAAGAAATGCAAATTCTACCAGTGGGAGAAACGTTTAAATATCGACGTTCCAGTAAAGAGAGAGAGAGTCGGGGAAATCTCTGTGCGGGGTTGTACGCAAGCTTCCGCTTAGCAGTTATTGCTGGTTAGACGTGGCTTAATAGCTATTATTTTGCTGCCACTAGACTCATCTACGCGCTGTAGGATACAGGATTGTATGAGCCCTGTATGTTAATTATACTACTTTTGAATATCTCCAATTTTGATATTGATTCTACTGTTTTAATTACCGTCCAAGTTGAGGCGTAGTATGTTAGCGTCAAGTTGACGCATTGTAAATAATTTAAAGAGTTTAATAAGGGGAAGTTTTAACCCTTCTTCGGTGCAATCACTACTTCTCCAGATTCTACACAACAGATAGACAGTAGAACCTTACAAGTTTTAAAAATTAAAAACTTTGGGTTTTATTCAAAATCACATGGAGATGATATGAAAAAATATTGGTCTTTATATTCGAATTCCATTTCGGGTTACAGCGCTTTTTCTGCAAATTCTTAAAGTGTGTGAACCCTTTTGTGAGACACTGTATATATATTA
>KK121574.1:591254-610503 GCA_000611955.2 Stegodyphus mimosarum | reverse complement strand
CACTTATTGCGGCGCGTGGTGGCCACACAAAATACTGATTCTGATCTCTTGTTCTTGTTTGTTTGCTTTGAACATTTAATCATTTATTTGTACCACTACCACTCAACTGTGTATTAAATTGCATTCAATTATGACGATTCCTTCTTGGTGTTGCAATTTTCACAAACGTGAGTGTATATAGTGTAATGAAAGGAAGATATAATTAAATTTGCAGTGGTTTGGGGTACATAGCGTGTAGAATTCTGTAAACAGAGATGTCGTCATTGGCAGAATAGCAGCTATAACTCGGCTTGTCATCCAATCGAACAGAGCTTGGATGACAGATAAGAGCGCTTTATGTCACGCGGCTTTAATTATATGCAAGGTTTATCGTAGCGACTGGTGAATGATGGTATGACAGTCTCTGAACAACCCATGTCCAGATGTTTTCAATAGGTGAGAGATCTGGAGGAAGTGCCACCCAAGGCAACAGTCGAATAGCTTCTGTGTGAAAGAGGTGGTGGTGGTGAGTGAAATTTTTTGGCGCAAAACCAGGAATGGTTATACCGCGCCAAACACAAGGTAATGGGACATAAGGTGATACAAAAGACAGTGAAATTAAAATAGCTTATGAATTAAACAAGTAGATAAAGGAATGTACAAAATCCAGGGGATGAGGTCATATAAAATCAGCTAAAATCACAAGTGTTAAAATTAATATACAAAATTAAAATCAGTTCAAATGAGGTGATAAACACCAATATCTCTTAAATAGTAAAATAAGTTACGATTGACCTTTCTTCCAATTAAATGGTCGAGGGGTAAGTCACAGCTGTTAATATATTTCTGACGAGTACTATTAAAAGATGGACATTCAATTAAAAGGTGAAGGACCGTTAAACATACACCACATTTTGAGCACAGGGGTTCATTTTCAGCATTCAAAAGATAGTTATGGGTCATTCTGGTGTGACCGATTCTGAGTCTAGTCAGAACAACTTCCTCCTTACGTCTTCCAGTAAAATGCCAAAGTTCGATTTTAGGTTTCACGCTCTTTAATTTGTTAAAAGACTGAACATCCCAAAACTGCTGCCATTTTCCCAATATCTTTTGTTTGATAAAACTGCTAATGTCTGTGATAGGGATGAGGCGACTGGATATTTCAACAGCTGATTTTGCGACGACGTCTGCCCGCTCATTACCTTTTATACCGGTATGCCCGGGAACCCAGCAATAAAGAATTTCAAATCCGCGCCTTGTTAGGTTTAAGTTCAGTTTTAGGATATCAAAAACTACCGGATTAAGGGTGTTAGAAAAAGCTTCTAAAACTTTTAGCGCGCTGTAAGAATCTGAATAAACTATAAACTTCTTTTGCAGTCGCTTTGATACGTACAAAAGTGAATGATATATTGCGGTAAGTTCAGCTGTTAAGACTGAGGAAGCGTGGTGCAAGCTTCTGCCTTCTACATGGTCACCAATTACAAATGCCGTCCCGACATGACAAGTTGACTTCGAACCATCTGTGTATATTGGAACATATTCTTGATATTTATACCTGTGATCAGCAAAAAGTTGGGTGTAGATAATATCATTAGTGTTTCTTTTCGTGTGATGGGGGAAAATTTCAAGAATCTGGATTCCTGCCTGTTCCCAAGGAGGAATTTCAAAGTATTGCATGGCTTGGGGGGATATATCAGATAAGGAGAGTTCCTCAATCAGGGGGCGAACTCTTAAAGAAAAGGTAGGCACACAGGATGGACGTGCATCGAATAAAGTGTCACAGCTGTTATCAGTTAAAGCTAGCCTATTAGGATTGTCAGGTTGTGATAAGATGTTAAAATAATGCAAGAGAGACAACTGCTCACGCCTCAAACGAAGTGATGGTTCATGACAATCAACATAAAGACTCTGGACAGGAGATGTCCTGAAAGCTCCAGAACAAATCCTCAGAGCTTGATGATGCACAGGATCTAGTTTTAGCAACACAGAAGACCGAGCTGATCCGTAGATAACTGAGCCATAGTCCAGTCTAGAGCGGACAAGCGCTCTATAGATGCGAAGCATGGAGCATCGATCAGCACCCCAGGAGGTATTCGCCAGGACTTTTAGTATATTAAGTACTTTCATACACTTCTTTCTCAGCTGTAAAACATGAGAAAGGAAAGTTAGTTTCTGGTCGAATATCACTCCTAAAAATTTTGCTTCAGGTGCAACTGGAATGATAGATCCATTAAGGTGTAATTCAGGCTCAGGATGGAGACCTCTCTTTCTACAAAAATGCACGCAGACGGTCTTCTGTTCAGAAAACGTAAATCCTTGGGTGACTGACCATTCGTGGATCTTATTCAATGCGATCTGCAGCTGCCTCTCTATATGTCTCATATCTGCCCCTCGACAACTAATCTGGAGGTCGTCAACATACAAAGATCCTAAAATAGTTGGAGGAAGTTCTTTTAATACAGAGTTGATTTTCAGACTAAATAAAGTGACACTAAGAACAGAGCCTTGAGGCACACCCTCTTCTTGTTCAAAGATTTTTGACAAAACAGAGCCAATCCTAACTTGGAAGGTCCTAGCATTCAAAAAATTCTGAATGAAAAATGGTAGGTTGCCACGCAAGCCACTATCATGGAGATCACGAAGGATCCCATACCTCCATGCCTTATCATAAGCTTTTTCAATGTCAAAAAAAATAGAGACAAGATGGTTTCTTCTAAGGAAAGCTTTACGAATAGATGTCTCCAAAAGGAGCATATTATCTATAGTGGTCCTTCCCTTTCGGAAACCACTTTGATAAGGTGATAGTACACTATTCTTTTCTAAGAAATACACTAGGCGGCTGTTTACCATCTTTTCAAACAGTTTGCATATGCAGCTAGTAAGGGCTATTGGCCGATAATTCGAGGGATTCCGCGAGTCTTTTCCTGGCTTAGCGATAGGAATGACAACAGCTCTCCTCCATGCACTGGGAAAAGTATGCTCCTTCCACACCCTGTTGTAAAGAGTGAGAAGGGCGTTCAGTGACTTATAGGATAGATGCTTCAGCATATCGTAGCTCACGCCGTCAAGACCCGGACAAGATTTGCGTGTCTGGAACAAAGCTCTCTTTAACTCAAGCATAGTAAAATCCCTATTGTAGGGTTCAGAGTTGGAGGAATTGAAAGCTATGGGATTTTTTTCGGAGCGCTGCTTAATAACAAGAAATGCGGGAGAATAATTTCTGCTGGAAGAAACGGCAGAAAATGTCTCACCAATAGTATTTGCAATTTCTTCTATGGAGCTAATCACTCGGCCATCTTTTTCCAAAAAGGAAAGTGAGTGGTCTTTATATATTCCACATGCTTTTTTAACTCTCTCCCAAACTCGTTTACTTGGTGTAGAGGATGTTATTCTTGACACATATGAAATCCAGGAATCCCTCTGGCTCTGCCGTCTTACTTTTCTCGCATTTGCTTTGGCTCTTTTGAATGCTAAATAGTTTCGCAAAGTAGGGTATCTGCGAAAGATTCCCCAAGCTTTTCTCTGTTTTTGAAGTGCTTCCTGACAGTCACGGTTCCACCAAGGTTTAGAATATTTTAGCAATTTACCCGATGTTCTGGGGATACAAAGCACAGCTGCCTGGTTTATAACATTAGTAATGTATTCCACAGCATCATCGATTTGCACATTTTCTACCATTTCCTCTGTGAGGTCAGCAACAGAAGAGAAGAGGTCCCAGTTTGCCCTTTCAAATATAAATCGAACGGGCCTTGGCATGGAGTTTGCTCCTCTTCGTGCGAGAGATACAAAGATGGGGTAATGATCGCTGCTGTAGAGATCATTGCCGACACTAAAAGTGCAATATGGCAGCAGAGATGGTGAACAAATGGCAAGATCAATAGCGTGGAATGTTCTTGTAGGCTCGTGGAAGTATGTGTCCTGCCCGGTATTGAGGAGACAAAGGCTGTGATCTTCGATCAGCTGCTCAATTTGTCTTCCTCGTGAATTGGTGTCTTTACTTCCCCATAGCGGACTGTGCCCATTAAAGTCTCCCATAAGAAGAAAAGGTTCAGGCAGCTGCTTTACAAGCTCATTTAAAAGCTCTTGATCAATGTGCTCATTTGGTGGCAAATAAACTGAAACCACGGAAAATACGATATTGAAATTTATCTGCACAGCGACAACTTGGAGGGATGTTGTCAGAGAAAGTGCATTGGATGGATAGTCCAGTGAGGTGAGGAGGCCCACACCTCCACTGGCACGCTCACCTGCAATATTATCTTTCCTGACGAAAGAAAACCTCCGAAGCTTTGCTGGCTGTTCCGGTTTCAGGTTAGTCTCCTGTAGAGCGAAGCATACAGGATGATGAGCATTCATGATATCTTTTATTTCTGTCAAATTTCGGTGGAAGCCGCGACTGTTCCAAGAGACGAGGGTGGCCATTATGATTTCTGTTTGTTCTTTCTGTGCTGCTTTTTAGTTTTTCGTGGGAGGAGATGCCTGGGAACTTCTAGACCCTCTTCTATTTCCATACTGTCTGAATCCACAGATTCCGAAATCATCCCATCAAAAGAGCTATTGCTTTGGCTTCTATTTTTATCAGTTGTTTTCTTAACGACATTTTTTGGCTTGCTTTGGATTACTGTGTCTTTTTTTTGTACAGTATGTGTGGGGTTGTCTTTTCTCTGGTTGCTTGTTATCTGTTCGTATTTATTTGATGAAGGCTGCGTAACGAATGATGTTTGGGTGGCAACTGTACGAGAAGATTTAACAGCAGTTGCGTAAGATGTATTTTGTCGCAGCTGTGTGCTTTGCACTAGTCTTCTGGCTTCAGCATATGAGATGTTCCTAGTAACTTTGGTTGCCTGAACTTCTTTTTCCGATTTCCACTTTGGACATGAACGAGAAAATGCTGGGTGGTCACCTTTGCAATTAATGCACAATGGCGCAGCGCAGCAGTTTTCACTATCGTGACCAACCAACGAGCATCGAGCGCACGTCAGGTTGCCACGACAGGATATCTTGGAATGGCCGAAACGCTGGCATTGAAAGCATCGCATAGGGTTTGGGATATAGGGTCTTACGGGACAGTTAAGATACCCAGCCTTTATATTCTTCGGCAGATCAGGCGAGTTGAAGGTCAGGATCACGTGTTTCGTGTCTATCAACTGACCCTCCTTACGCATCTTGATCCGCTTAGCAGCACAAACCTTTTGGTCAGCTAACTCGGAAACGAACTCTTCTTCTGAAACAAACAGAAGGTCGATTTCCGAGATAACACCTCTACAGAAGTTGAGTGTTTTGTGTTCTGACACAGATATCGGTACTTGTCCAAGTTTGGTTTGACGTGAAAGTGAAGCAGACTGGATGGCCGAAACGGTATCAATAAGCAGATCACCAGAACGGAGACGCTTTATGTTTCGTGGCTCACCAACACATGAATGAATGTACTTGCTTATTAGAAAGGGAGACATCTTTTGTAATTCACCAGAAGGACTAGAAACAACAAGAAAGCGAGGACAATTAGTTTCCTTGGCATTTGCATCGGTACGTGCTTTTTTATTAGTTGACGTTATAGGCGGATTCGAAACGACAGGACTAGATTCTGGATGACTTATAATATAAATTTTGTGGTTTTCCATAATGAAAGGAAGAAGATTCGGGTCCGACCGCCCCACCCACCACGGAGCCCAACAAGGGAACACAGATTCCTGTGTTAGGGCTAGCCAGACCTATACGCAAACTGAAGCCCCACAGTCGGCTTTCCCGAAAGCAGGAACTCCCGAGAGCTTATCCCCAAGCCACTGACACAAGGACTAGTGACCAGCCGATTGACACCCGTGAGGACGACAAGGTGCCACCCGTTTAGCTGAAGCAGAGGCCAAAGCAGTGTGTTGGGGACAGTACCTCGCCCCTCAACTACCAGGACCCTCCTTTCCAGCGACACGGGTCTCCACGCACAGCAAACACGTGGGCAGTTTTCTCGCCACTTCAGAACCAGAGACAAGGGCTGCTCCAGTCTGTCATGGCAAGCCCCAAACTCCTAAGAGGAAAACCGCAAGGAAGAAAGGAATGAAGAAAGCTTCAGCTCAGAGGAGAGGAGACGGAAAAGAGGATAGATCACTGGGGCTCCAGGATCGTGACACCCGTCTCATCAAGAAGATGATCCCCTGAAGGGCTAGGGTACCTCGGGATCGCCACACCCGTACTCACAAAAGTGAGCCCCTGAGGGGCTGTGTGAAAGAGGATCATAACAGCAAAGGACAACATGCGGTCGTATATTTTCTTCTTGAAAGTTAGTGAAGCGCAGATCTCGAAGATAATCCACAGCCAGTCGCCTTAACACCTCAGAAAAGCAACGATGGCAGTCTACCTTACCAGCTATGCGAATGAAAGATGACCGGAATGTGTACCCAACAGCCCCCTATGCCAGCGCGCCAGGTGCTGGGGCCGTATGACGATGGCAAATGAAAACTGGCGACTATCTTTCTTCTTGATAGCTCCATACACGGATACGTCCATCATGATCCTATACGCAGGACCGGGATTTGACTCAAAAGACGATGTGATACCACTCCTGTGCCCAGGGTTTTGGTTAATCGCTTCAGTGTAGTCGCTCTGGATCTCCGCTGCGCGTCAAGGAACACTGCAACAATTGTCTCTGTGCTTACACTTCGTGATACTGCAGACATTGTCTCAACCGTTGTACGATCCTACAATGCCGAGAGGACAACATATCTGTTCCTTCATGTGTTGGCGGCGCGAAGCCGCTGAGATCCTGCATGAGGCCCTCCTGGATCCATAATTCCTTATTCTCCTAACAATCATGAAATCCCGCGAGCAGCAATGTCGCTGAACGAAAAACTGCAGTCACAGAATATGTCAATATCCTGCAATATTTGCAGTTAGTTAACGATATTAAGTATAGCTCGGCCAGGTACCTAAATAACATAAAATCTGCTTTACTTAGTTAATTAATAGGATTTGACCTACTAGATTCCTACTCACGGTGTGAGGATGAAAGTGGATTATTTGCTCCTAACTGATGATCATTTTTAAAGTAGGTAGAAGTACTTTCCCTTAAAAGAGCTTCCACTAAATTGGTGCAGATATGTTTTAAATAAATTTATATTAGAATATGAAGCTCCACTTAAGACAATATCCGACAACGGAAAGCAATTCTGCAGACAAATGTTTGAGGATATATGCTCAGGCTTTGGTATGCAACATTTTAAGACGTTTTCTTATCTCCCACAGTCAAATACTACGGAGCGGGTCACTAGAAACATTTTTAAAATTATCCCTAGCTATATAAAAAATTACGACCAACGTTGGGATGACTGTGTCACCGACTTCTCATTTTCCTTCAGGACGGCCAAACATGATTCTGCCGGGAAGACTCCCACTGACTTATTTCTTTGCAAAATTTTTTATATGCCACTGCTACGAGACGTTTTGTGGGAATTACCAAGTGTTAACAACAAAGGGCATTTAGAAATGCGGCGAATATACTGTCAATATCCGATATAGAAGGTCTGCAAAGGAAACAAAAAGAGGCCGGAAATGGTGAGAAAGAAAACTGTGACGAGTCTGAAAAAGGCAAAGCTTTTCTTTTCAAGAAGACAGAAAAGAAAATTATCCAAAAAACAAAGAAAAGTACAAAACTCCCCCAGAAGCGGCAACCAATCGAATGATCAGCATCACTTATTGCAAAGTCAACGAACGAGAAGTCCACTTACGAGACTTTGAGCTACAAGAAGATGTCGGGGCAACTGAGACATTATTTACTCGTCAAACGACCGATGGATAATGAGCCAGAGCAGCCGGTGAAGTTCCGGAGAATCAGAAGTTCTCAACTGCATATCAAAAGCCAGCTGAGCCGGTGAAGTTTCACATGAACCAGAGCTTTCCGAAGGAACATCAAATAGATAGAAAGCTTCCGGCTACGCCAAAATTTCCGCAGTCCAAAAGGAAATCCAAACAAATAAGATACAAGGGCCAGAAGCGCAAATTGCTAATTGACGAACCAGGAAATCAACGTACCAGGCAAAGACCAAGGATTCATCCCAAAAGTACATTTTCCTCCTGACAAGAATTTGAGGATAAAGGATTGCTAG
Organism: Stegodyphus mimosarum; assembly: GCA_000611955.2. Taxonomy (NCBI): domain Eukaryota; kingdom Metazoa; phylum Arthropoda; class Arachnida; order Araneae; family Eresidae; genus Stegodyphus; species Stegodyphus mimosarum. The sequence goes on along the minus strand of KK121574.1, from coordinate 602,428 downwards.
AATATCTCCGAAGTGAAAGATAAACGTAAATTTGTTATCTTTAGGTATTCAGTTTTAAGTACAATAGTTGCTTTCATGTTGAGTTTTGCCTCAAGCGGGAACACCTTAGATTTTATACAGCAAGAAACTTTTTAATTTAGCTATGCGTTTATTTTGAAAGACTTTTAGTTTTTAGTATAACCATGATACTATGATTTTAGTCCGAAAAAATGTATTGAGAAAATTTTGGCACATTGCAGTACAGCTATTAGCAAGTCTGTACATTGTGATATAAAGTGCAACCTGAGTAATCTTTTGTATGTAAATGAATTTTAAATGTTTTCCCATGAAGTATACTTGTTCACTGTTTTGTAAAAGTAAACTGTCGGATATGGTATGTGATAAATTTAAAGTACAAACTAACAAGTAGAATTGAATTAAAGTAATGTAAAATCTAGCTTAGTGAATTTAAGTACCGTATTTTTCGGCGTATAACCCGCACCGATGTATAGCGAGCATCTATAATTTCCAGCTATATTTTTTAATTTTTAGCTATATTCGCCGTATTTCGAGCACCCAGTTCTTTACGCAGAAACTTAAAAGATACATGTGTAATGCTGTTATCCTTTGAGGTCACTTATTCGAAGATTTGTCCTAGCCTTTCGAACAATGATATACCGCACTGACAAGCGATAAGAGGAATAATATGTCTGTGGGTTAAATGCTTAAAAGAGTAAGTATACCTGCAAAGAGATTGCATTGTATTCAGTGCAAGTATCCAAAAGAACGCTATTGTAGGATTGCGAGAAAAGGGGGATATCATTTGGAGTAAGAATGCATTTCCAACCCGAAAGAATTCGCAGAATTATGATTCAAATGTTTTCTCTTTCTGTGGTCCGTGATTTTGAAGTGAATATCGAAGGTTTTATTTAAAATACAATTGATCTAGCGTTCCTTTTAGTAGTTAATATGGCTCCTGCCAAACGAAACCGCACAGTGCTGGTTTCAAACACAAAGTCATTCAGTTTGCGAAAGAAAATGGAAATCGTTCGGCAGCAAGGATGTTTGGTGTTGGTGAAAAATAGAACAGATGATGATTATTTATTTATGGATCAAAGTAACAATGATGGTGCACATGAAACAGAAACTGGTGATGTGCTTGAAGATATAAGGAAAGACAAACATGACGAAAGACACACTTTTCATGTTATCCGATAATGAAAAGTTCTTAAGTTCAAAAGGTATGTCATTTCTTTTGAATAAACAGCATACGTACAGGTAAAAATGTAATTTTAGTACTCTGATTTTTTCCATATTTTTAATCTATAATTTTTTATCCGGCGTAACACGCACTCGTAAATTTCGATCATGTTTTTGATGTTGAAAGTGCTAAAAAAAGCCATGAGCCGGAATATACGGTAATTAAAAAAAAGGCTTTCTAGCCAACACATAAGTTTTAATGAAAATTAAGCATATAAGATTAGGTACAGTCTTGAGAAAAGGTGTTCATTGAGGTCTAGTATGTCTTAAGTTATTAACATGTAGGATTTCGGTTAATACGAAGTTTGCGGGAAACGCTTACATTTTCACACGCCTTTCATGCATTATATGGTGGAAAGCAGGGTGGAAATTGATTGTAGAGAAAGTGCAAAGTGTAAGAAAGGTTTTGATGAAGTTCAAATAACAACTTGAAATATATAAAAATTAAAAGCTGTGTTTTCTAAAATAGTTTTCCTTCCGTATGGCTGGAAGGAGATGGGATTCAAATAAAAGTAGTTATGGAATGAAGTTCTGTCAATAGAACTTGAAACTTCTGTAAAAATTTGAATTTATTTTTAGACTTTTAACTTCGTGTTTTTTAAAGTTGGCTCATACTGTAGGTTTAGAATTTAAAATCTTTACAAGCTCATTAAAGACCTTCGTTACGATTACTTAAATTTCGTGGGGAAAGATGAAAGGTTATTATTTGAATTAACAAGTTTTTGTGATTTGGTCTTTACTATAACTTCCCTTTCTCGCCGGAATGCAAATGAGGTAGCAAGTATTTAAACTGAAGATTTGGGAGTTAAGGTAGAGCGTGTTTCTCGCTCCACGTGCACGCTTCATCAGTTTCCTGTCAGCTCTGATAGTTGTCATTATTCGGCTTCCATTTATTATGTTCTGTCTTTGCCGACATTTTGGTTTGAAGTCTCCAGTAGAGTTACTAAGCCAGCTTATAGTACTATTTAATTGTGTAGTCTTTGACTACTGTTCCACGTTTGACTTAAATTTGTCTGTTGTATTAACTGCATTCTCACAAACTGTGGCTAATATTGTTGCACAGAGAGTACGTATATGCTTTAAATTATGTTTAAATGAAAAGTTATTTAAGCCTTCTCACGACTTTGAAGATACTTCAGACATACCGATAATTCGCTTTACGTCTGTTAGGGTTTTGGGACTAATTAACGTTACCAAATCAAGTAAAACCCTACAAGATAACCGACATATACAAATTACGGGTATAGCATGTAAAAAATAGTCGCTACTGTATAAAACCAGGCAAAGGGCGTATGAGTGTTTTGTGCTGTCACGCTTAACCATTTTCAGAATCAAATCACGCAGTTCGACGAATTTTTGTTTGTAGAAAATAGTCGACAACAAAATGCGTTAAGTGCCTTTGTTACATGCACATTTTAAGTTTTAATTATGTATTAAAAAAATTTTCAATCTACTTACAACCCATTTTTTATTTCTTTTATCATCGTGGAAATTTCGTAGCAATTGTTTTAAGAACAAATTCAAAGCAAATGTTTCATATAGCAATTTTGCTGAAAATGCAGTTCTCCTGCAGAAATTTTACCATAGTTTCTTCCGCTGCAGCTTATCTCCCAAGTGCATAGCTGAGTTTGTAGACACATTAGGTATTTTTTAAAAGCAGGAGATGTGAAAAATGAGCAAAGCCCTAGCCGGGATTCGAACCACGGGCCTCTTGAATACTCGCCGAGTGTGCTGACCACTACATCACGAAGGCATGCGAAGAAGACGGGAGAAATATCTTATATGCTCCCCCTTTTTAAAGGGCGACTGGGGTTGAGGGGACCCAATCACCAAATCCTGGTGGTGGAGAAACATCATCCACCACCTTTTTTAGTTCAGGCTCCACTGTAGAGACATTAGGTATTTTTTTAAGGCAGGAGATGTGAAAAATGAGCAATGCCCTCTCTGGGAAGGCGAACTGCGGACCTCTCGAATACGCGCAGAGTGTTGCTGACCACTACAGCACGAAGGCCTGCAAAGAAGACGGGAGAAATACCTTATAACTTTAAGTTTTAAAACGTCATGATTTATCTATAAAAATCGTTGAAATTTGAAATGCAGTAAAAAGAAAGCATATACGAAAAAATGGTGACGTTGTTTGATAAAATTGAAGGGATATTGATGTGCACAGGAGCATCTCTCGAAGGACTGCCCCTTCAAAAATGATAAAGATATCGAGTCATGTTGCGCAAACTGTGGTTTATCGGACACTTCAAGTTTTTGTGGGTGCGAAAAAGTTCTGAAAGGAAAAATTGATAAACCAAAGGTTTTCCCAAGTCGTGTCGTGGAGACCAAATCTTACTCTCAAGCACTTTCTGCAGGACTTTATATTGACACGATTAGTGAAGCACGTAAAGTGTTTTCTGATTTAGCGGAGCTGGTAAATTTCATAAAAAGTGCCACTTCTCCCATTACTCAACAGATGAGACAACTGTAAATAATAATAATAATAATAATGGGTAAAGTCATAATTAGCAGAGCTCCCATACGCTTAGTTGTTTGGAACGCGTACAGCGTTCTTGATAAAATACACGAGCACCACAACTTTTTACTCACGTATGAGATTGACGTGTCGTTGATTTCTGAGACTTTTGCTACTCCTAGTAGTAATGTAAAAATACCCAATTACTTCTGCTACTGCTGTGATAGGCTTACGCACAAGGGTAGGGGATCCGCTATTTTTGAACTGAACTCCTTACAATCTTGTTTCATTTCAGATGATCGCAGAAATGGTCATGAACTTGTTACCGCCTCTGTCCTTCTTCCAGGTCACGGGAATGTTTATTTTAATGCATTTTACAAACCGCCCAAAGTTCTTTTGGATGAAGATCTCGCCGAGTTCCTCCCTGACAACACGCGTACGATATTAAGAGATGATTTAAATGCTAAAAACACGCTCTGGAACTACCGCTGCACCAACAAGAACGGTGAGCGACTAGCTAATTTTATTACAAATCCCCCGCTTACCCTTTATGCACCTGCGAAAATTACTTATTGGCCTGGCTTTGACTGCAAAGCTGATATTCTCGATTTAGTTCTCACCGCTACGACCATCCCAATGATGCTTAAAGTCAAACGAGAACTTACGTCCGATCACTTTCCAGTGATTATCACGCTGGGCATTACTAAGTCGGAAGAGAATGCAGTTAAAAAAGTTACTGATTGGGATCTCTTTAAGTATAATGTCAATACTAATCCCCCTGTCATCACTAGCCTCAAAACTACCAAACACATAGATGCTGCCGTCGATCTTCTTACCGAGACAGTTAGCTCTGCACTTCAAAGCGCTACTACTATGCCCAGAAATCCTCATGCAGACAGACTTCCCTCGTTCAGATAGATTTCCCTCGTTCATCAGGGTGAAAATTAAAATACGTAATAGGCTACGGAAGCTTTGGAGCCGCATGTGGGACCCCAATCTTGAAAAGGAGTTAAATGTTTTAAACAGAGCAATTAAAAAGGACATCAGCACTTCTCGGGCCGAAAAATGGGAAGATAAGATCATCAACTTTAATGAACATAAGACTCAGTATGGGCATTTGCCCGCAACTTAAAAAGAAATCCCATGATTAGCAGGCCTTTAGCAGCCTATTTACTCCGACGGGACAGTGCCCTTGATAATGCAGAGAAAGCCTCAGTATTGGCCAACCACTTAGAAAAGCAGTTCTCACCTAACGACCACCCCTGTAAGCCAGAGTTTGTGTTACATGTTAATAATTTTATTGAAGAATGGCTCACTGTGCCGACTGTAAAGAATAGGACTGATTTTACCTCTCCAAGTGTGGTTTCTTTTCATATCAAGCGATTAAAGAATAGGAAAACCCCAAGGCACGATGCCATCTCGAATTTAGCCATCAAGAATATGCCTCTAAAAGTTATCACGAAGCTCACCGGAATCTTAAATGCCTGCTTGGAAACTTCCTATTTTCCTAGAGTTGGGAAAAATGCAAACGTTATCCTGCTCCCAAAGCCGGATAAGGATCTTATTGCTCCAGAAGGTTATAGGCCCATTAGTCTGCCTGCAAAGCTTGGAAAAATCTTTGACAAAATCATACTCACAAAGTTGCAGCCTTATTTGAATTTATTGCCTGACGAACAATTTGGCTTCAGACGCTTTCTTTCCGCCACTAAGCAGCTAGTACGATTAACGGAATTCGTCGGGAGTGCTCTCCATAACAAGCTATGTGTTGCCTTACTCATGCTGGATATGGCGAAAGCTTTCGACCGCATCTGGCATGAAGGTCTAATATTTAAACTCATTCAGCTTAATTTCAGTCGGGATATGATCTTACTTCTCAGATCCTTCATTCAAGACAGGACCTTTTATGTTAATATTGGTAATGACTACTCAGAAAAGAAGCACATTAGAACCGGTGTCCCCAAGGATCGTTTTTACGACCAGTAATTTTCCTCTTTTACGTTTGTGAACTCCCAAAGGTGCATATTGATCACAACCATTTTCTTGGTTGTTATGCCGACGGCTTTTTGTTTGGATTTTGCCGTTAAGTCAAGGAAGCCGGATCATGCAATTAAGAAGTTGCAAAATATTATGTCCAGTCTTGAAGAATGGTGTCAAAGATGGAGAATCGCAATTAATGCCCACAAATCTCAAATTTTCATCATTAGACGCAGACATCCAAATGCTTTATTCTCTAACCGACTTTACCTTTACAATGAAGAGATTCCGATAGTACAAAAGGCTAATTATCTCGGAGTCATCTTTAACAAATCTCTGACTTGGACGAATCACACCAAACATGTTAAAAGAAGGCTATAGCTGTCAGTATCAATCTGAACCCGTTAGTTGGAAATTACTTGAAACTCGATTTAAATAAGAAAAGACACATTTATAAGGCTATGATAAGACTCATTCTTTCCTATGCGCCGCCGGGCTGCTCAGCTGCTTCTTCAAAGGATATTGCTCAGCTTCAAATTGTGCAAAATAAGTTCCTTCGCACAATTACGAACGCTCACTATTATGTGCGAAATGATGCTCTCCACAGAGATCTCAAGCTGGAAAGTATTGCGGAGTATTTACATAAAGCAAATGCAAATTTTTACGAGCGTGCAGTTAACTGTAATCACCTCAGTCACCTACAAGTTCTAAATTACATCATTCTTGACGAGAATAGAATCTTACGACCGTAAGCGGCGTTCCTCACCCGGGATTATAATTTCTCCACATAGCTTTTCTTAATTTGTAGCTTTGTAATGTATTATTGTATATATTGTGTAATTTTTCATGTTTATTTCAGATATTGTTTTATGCTCACTTATTATTGCTTTGTATTATTTTAACTTGTATTTTTAATTGCACTGCTTTATATGTAATGACTAACCTCGCGCTGAAAGCCTCTCCATTCGTTTTGCTTGCCTGCTCTTGCTTGTCATGTGACACTTCCCCCTTGCCACTTTCAACCTCTTATCCACGCACCTGACTAATTTACATTATGTACTATTTAGCAATAAAACTTACCAAGCCGGAAACGTTGCGCCCTGGCTGATATCGCGGCAATAGTCGTCCAAGGATTACGAACAATTATAAGGATTACGAACGAACGAGCTAATTGCTTTCGCTAGCACACCTCGGCGAATTTCTTCATGTTATCTTGCAACAATCGGTTAAATTCACATCGGAACAGTAAAAATTAGTAACCACCAGCGTTTAGATGATGGAATGAGGTGGCGAATTGTGGGTAAGCTAGAGGCAGGCCAATCGCGAGTCCAGATATGCAAAGAGTTTAATTTAACGCCCCACGTCGTGTATAAACTATGGAAACAGTTGCAGGATACTAGATCCAGCCTGGGCAAGGTCGTCCAAGAGCCACGACAACCAGACAAGATCGCTATTTGTCTATTTTAGCGAGGCGTAATAGAGGGGCTACAGCTTCTCAGCTCTCTCGCTACCTGTATGCAGGCCACAGAAACTCGTGTAACAAGGGTGATGGTTTCCAAAAGACTGAATGAGAGAGGGTTGTTTGCCAGAAGACCGGCTGTTTGCATCACGCTCACGTTTACGGACAGGAGAGTCCGATTAGCATGGCACAGGCAGCATAGTGATTGGAGTACGGAGCAATATGTGACCGTTCTGTTCACCGACGAGTCCCGTTTTAGCCTAAACACCGATTCTCTCCCTACTTTCTTATGGAGAGAGCCGGGGACCCGCTACCTACCCTCCAGTGTCCTCGAAATCAGCAATTATGGCGGTGGCGGTGTAACGGTCTGGGCAAGCATCGTGTTGGATGGCCGCACACCTCTCCACGTCTTTGATAGAGGCTCTGTGACTAGTGTGAGGTATAGGGATGAGGTGTTGGAGGTCTTATGTTCGCCTTTTCCTGGGTGCAGTGGGCCCCTAGTTCATCTTACAGGACGATAACGCGCGGCCACTTAGAGCTCTTCTGGACGACGAATTTCTCGAGAGTGAAGATATTCGCCGGATGGATTGGCCAGCCAGGTCTCCAGACCTTAACCCTATAGAGCATGTCTGGGACGCTCTGGAGAGAGAAATTGCAACTCGCACCCCCCTCTGAGAACCATCTAGGAATTGAAAACAGCGTTACTGAATGAGTGGGACCAATTGCCCCAGGCACTAATAAACGGCCTTATTTCCAGTATGACATCACGCTGCGAGTCCTTTATGGTTGAAAGAGGGGATTATACCCCTATTAACCCATTTCTTTTGTGCCCTCTCCAACCGCTGTTTCAGACCTTCAGACTCTCTTGAGTGTTACACACGAACATGCGTGTCTATTATAACTGTTAAATGTTTGTTTTGTTTGTATTATATCAACCTATGTTCACACTAAACTTTATTAAAATCTGTCCAGTAGTTCTGGAGATCATAGATCAAATATGAAAATTCTTTTAATTTATTTCACCAGTGTAGCTCAATCTATCAAAAGCTATCATTAATAGTTTATATGATTGCTGAATACCTCTTGTTAACAAACAAAATTTCACATTTGATGAATCGAAATTTAATTGATACAAAATAATTAATCAGGAAGACATTTCAAAAAATTAAATAAAATACAGATAGTGATCTTAAAAAGTGAAGATAAATTCCAATCTATGTATATAAATTCAGAAAGATATTCTAACTTGAATCTTATGGCAAGAAAAAAACTGAAAAATGATACTATCAAAATCACCTCGATTTGCGACTTGAGTAATAATCTGTATGTCTTGACAATTATAAATAATATTACCTTGTTTTTAATATATGTTCTCGAATGCCAACAGTAATAAACACACGTTTTCGAAAAAAATAGCACTAAGGTTGCAGTAACTTCAAAAAATTTCATAATCATGAAATATCAGCGAGATACAGCATTTAAATACGTACAGGAAATTTATATAATATTTTCTAGACAGCACAATATGTTGTCGTTAAAAGGAAATTCAATATCACATTTAATGGTATAAAGTAAATGTAATTCATTAACTTGGATCCTTTACACAACAAAAGAAAACCAAAATTATCATTGCAATGAAGTATACTGTCGAATTACATTACAAAAATGAAATATTTTATAAAGTGTACAGAAATTACACATTGCAGTTCTAAACATGAGCCAATTTTGCGTTTTTTGCAAGAAGATGTTAGCTAGCATGTATACAATTATTTTTTTATTCAGTTAATTCACAGAGTAACGATAGTTCAAAACGGAGTAAGGAAAAAAGAAATAGTCAGAAATTTCTCTGCAAAATTTGTAGAATTATTAAAAGCTACCTATGATTAAATTCTAAATTATAAGGATTATTTTCTTATCGTACATTGAATTTCATTATGTAAAACTGTACGGTATGATATTTCATACAGATTGTATTTTAAATTTTGTGTAGAAGTAGCATAAGGAATAATGTAGCAATAAAACGAAAGCAAAATTCTCAATTCATGTATTCTACAAGAAAACAAAATCAGTAGTACTTTTAAATGTCTTCATGAGAAAAATAAGGGATACAAACGTATCAGCAAGAGTTTTTACACATCAGTTTAAGGCTTTCAACTTGGTATATATCATTAAACTTCATTTCCTTTCTATTAATGAAAGAAAATAACACTCGTTTATTTCTTGCGCTTTTAAAGTAATACTGATACTAGTTTTGAAAAATAATTTTAAAAAGTAACACAGAAAATTCCTTGAGAAATAAGACAGAAACGAGTCGCATAGTCTGAATTATCTGCGTAGACAAAACGTGGAAAATCCACATTATCTGCTTAAATTCCAATTTATTTACTTTTAAAAGAAAAGAGGAAAAAATACTAAGTATAATTTTCGCTGTGTGCATGTTTCAAATATTATTTCATTATGAAAAGGAGTATTAATTTGTTTTTTTAATTGTTAGGGTTCTTTCTAAAAGGTCCTTCTGCTACTTAAATAATCCAATATTGGGTACAAATGATTTTAAAAATCTGATTTGCTTAATCCGTGTTTTTTTCATCGCATAAATAATATTATTATCTTGAAAATACTTGCATACTAATACGGACACTTTAATTTGATAATCATAGTATGATTACTTATTATTACTGAGAGCACCAAAATTATATTACGCGGAATGCCATCAGTTATTTTTTGTTTAAATGGTGTTCTCACAATGTAGCATTTAGCGATCTGTTTTCTGTGAAGTTTCAGTTGATTAAAGCTTATCTTCTTAAAAGAAATAATTTACTGTATTCACAGAAATTTAATCAACCTTTACTAATTTAAGCATTATTTTTTTTCAAAACGAAAACCCTTTTGAGAGCAAAAAGATTTGATGTTTAGGCCACATCTGCTGGAGCAGAATCCAAATGGAGACACTGGAAAAGAACTTTTCCAAATTTCCTCGCACAAGTGAAGGAGGCAACTGAGGAACGAAAACTACAACAACTCTTACGTAATTTCGTATCTACAATATCATTAATACATTAGTGATTCATAATTATATGATAATGCAATTAATGTTTGAGACTATTTAGCATCTAGACTACGACAAACAGGTGAGTCGGTAAGTGAGCATTTACAAGTATTAAAACAATTCAGCAAGGACTGTGTTACTGTTGAGGAATACAAAAATGAATATATTAGAGATTCATTCATCCGAGGTTTGAAGAACTCAAACACTTCGGTAATGGTTATTAGAAAAGACCGCTGTTTCATTGAAAAATGTTTATGATCAAGCTAGAAAATTAGGGCTTGCTGAACATCATTGAGTTTCATATTTAACATCTTCCTCAGCATCTGTAACTGCCGTTGAATAGTTTGAGAACAAAAATGATGATAATGAACAATGGGCAGGAGTTGCGCCTACACATTCCGGAATTTTTTTTGGTGTGTGTGTTCGTGTGCGTGGAAGAGACCGTCACATACGAAATGTTTGTCCAACTAGGGATGAAATTTATCGAGGATGTGGAAAAAAGGACCATTACCCAAAGGCTCTGCAAATATACACTTGCACCCAATACTACTAATTCTATGGCAGTAGTTTATACAATGCTCGACATTGAAAATGCAACACCAAGAAGGAGTGGTCAGAAAGTGGTGAAATTTGGAAAAAAGACAGAGACAGCAAGCAGCAATAAGTGTTCTTTATTTCAAAATGATAGTCAGAATACAGAGGGAGAACGGCGTCGGCTCAGTAGGATGTAGGAACACGGCGGACAGCGATGCACGAAGAAACACGTCTAGGCATAGAGTCAGTCAGAGTGCGAAAGGTGTCCTGAGGGATTGCTCTCCACTCCCTTTCAACCATTTGCCACAGTTCGTCTTCTGAACGAGGCAGGGTAGAGTCTGCAAACGGCGTCCAATCACATCCCACACATGTTCGATTGGTGAAAAGTCAGGAGAGTACGGTGGCCAGGGAAGCATCTGTATACACTGCAGAGCATGTTGGCAGATGCAAGCACTGTG
>KK121574.1:569065-583019 GCA_000611955.2 Stegodyphus mimosarum | reverse complement strand
ATCTTTATTTTTTTTTTTTTTTTTTTTTAATTTTTTATTTTGAAATTTATATTACCAGCATATTAGAAATTAGTGTTATTTTTCTTGCGTAATTCTTCTGTTTTAATTTTTGAACACTTCAGAGGAATATTGTTTTCTCTTGTAAAATTAACTGACTTCAGAGGAGTAGTGCTGTCACTGGTAAAATTATATCCTGGCAAAATAATAGCTTTAGGCTTAAACTTGCAGACCAAAAACAGAAAGAATCTGGATGTGACAGTTATTATTCTCATGCTTTTGAAAATATTGCTACTGCTCAAAATAAAAGTCAAATGAATGGCAGAAAAAATATCTTTTCTAAAATTATAAAAGGTATCATTTTATTTGTTATCAATTTAAATATCAAACATCTACATTTAAATTATGTGAGATGTCAAAAGTAAAAAGGGCATTTCAGGCAAATTCTGAAGTGAAATGTCATATTCATTTATGAAACTTTATTGACCATGAGAATTGCCAGTAATCCTGTCAAATTTGCACCAGTCATTCTGGTAGAAGTTGAAGGAACAGATCCCTCTTATTTAATTAATCAACATATAGAACTTATGGGCATAACATATAAAAAGCTTAAATTGCCTGTCATAACTTTTGCATGTAGTGCAGCTACTGTTTATCCACTTTAACGTAACTTGCATTTTCCTTGATGCATGATCCCCTAAATTTTAAATATGGCATGCTGTCTCGTTGAGGAGAAGCCTCAAATTTTAATAATTTTTTTTTTCAAAATGCAGTTAAAAAGTATGTAAACAAGAGTTAATTTATATCGATTTTTATAAAAATTAAATGACTTATTAAGAATTAAATGAGGTTACCTAAAGACAAAGGCTTATTTCACACTTATTCGTTATTGGCACTCAATTGTACTGTTCGGCAACAGTTTTGCTAAAAATATACTTTAGGATAGCCCTTGGCAAATTTTGGCGGTACATGGATACCGAGTTTATGCAATTCTTTGACTTATTATTTTGGCTTGCATAGCGACAATCTTTGCGCCAAAAATCGCCGCTACACAAAGCCAAAATAACAAGACAAAAAATTGCACAAACTCGGTATCCATGTACACATCGACTTATTTTCACTTTAAAAAACATCAGAGAATTGCGCAATCTCTTGACTTTATCCATGTACACATCAACCTATTTTCACTTAAAAAAGAAATCAGAGAATTGCACAAAGTATGTCTTATGCACTCCCTTGAGTTTGTCCATGTACACATCGATATATTTTCATTTAAAAAGTCAAAGGAGCACACAATTCTACAGGCAAGCAAAAAATACATAATCTCAATAAACTACATTTTAAACCAAACAGTAAAATATCATGAAAAAGGTAAAACATGTTATACATTTAAGCACTACAAAAAGCAAATATGCACTTACCCCATCTAGAAGTTACTTCGTCTTCAGTCTGTGGCACACAAAATTCCTTAACAGCATCCAAAAACTTCCTGAAATTATCTGAACTTAATCCGTATATCAGCGTCTCCACATAAATTCACAAAAATAAGAGTCAGAAATATCCTAAACGCATATGCTTTCTACATACAAGACTGGGATTGTTACTAAGTAAACCTTCATTTACACACCAGTCAATTAACGCTCTTTTCCCTCTTTGTTCCAAATCATACAGAAACTTCAAATTAATATTGCTACATTCAGCCATTCTACTGTCTAAACAATGAAACGAGCAATATACTTCCCAACCAACACATGGCACAAAACCCATACAAAACATCCCATCATTCCAAATTTCCCTGAATAATGCAAACGATTATGTCATATTAAGGTTTCCGTAACATTCAACTAGTCCGGTTACCATAAATGAAACAACAACTATGCCATAATACAAGGAGTACCTTAAAATCTATTCTAACCACAGTTTTTGTTTGATTTGAATCATATTCCACCCACCAGTGCCCAAGGGATAAAATTGCTGAATGCTGGTAGTTCCAACCTGTGTTCCACTTCAGGAGAATGTGCTGGCTGCATGGTCATTTTCACGGTTTTCCCAGTGTGTAATGTGTATGCAAGCCATTTTCCCTTAGAAAGTCCTCCACAAAGGCATCCTTCCCCTTATGCAGATAGTCCTAGTGGGCTTTGCCATAATCATCTAAACCAAATCAATCGAATCATAGTCCTATTTGTGCTTTAAACACAGTTACAAATTTCTTAATTGCTTAATTTACATATAAAAGAAAGTTTTTTAAATTAAAAAATATTCTGATTAGTCTAATGCCAGATAATAAGGCTTTTATTGTATATGATCAGATTTTTTATTGCTTTGTCATCGAAGTGATGTGTGGAAAAATTCATTCCACCTTTGAGAGTTAGAGTCTACTAGACAGTGGATGTATGGGTAGTTGTGAAACTGTGAGAGACTGTTGAGTAGTTGATGTAACAGAAAAGAATTCAGAGCCAGCTACAAGTATATGGCAACATAGGCAGATGCCTAGGGCACCAGCTAAGTTTTTCTCATAAGCAACGTCTAAATTAAGAAATATTTTGCTTTAAATTACTAATATGTTTAATTTATACAAGGCGCACATTGTACTGATTGCCTGTGGTAACAAAAGTATTGGAGCAGATTCTAAGAGACATGCATCTAGATAGGTGACTTGCTAAAGTTTTGAGATTGCTGTAAAAAAATGCAAGTTGATACATTGGTTTGCATTTGATACATTGCATAAGGAGAGGGGCTAGGAGATAGACTTAAAGATGTGTGCAATATAGAAAGACAGACCAAAATAAAATTAAGGGGAAGCCTGTTAAATAGTTATCAATAAATTCATTATAAGTACATAATTTAGTCAAATATGCATTTTTGCAGTCATGATTTATAATTTATTATGATTTCTTTTCTTTCTTAGTTTGAAGTTGGGCTTGGTTACAAGGACTTTGTTTTGCTCCCTCTAACATTTGAGATGGGACTACAAACTCTACTGTCACTAATGGGGACTGAAAAGAAGTAGTGAATCTGGAGCCTTTATTTTATGATCTTAAGATATGTAGTTCTGATGATGTAACACTCATTCAGTGAATCCAGCTTAGTGATGAATTATAAAAATAATCCTTATGTTTATTGGGAAAATATTAATAGCTATATTATAACAGATTATAAAATAAAATATATACTTAAAGCATTTAATTATTTATGAATTTTGTATGATTGTTACAAAATTTAATAACTTGCATGTGACTAATATAATTATTCTGTGGAGGAATACTGATGTTACATTTTGTAGGGAGATTAGAAAATGCAGATGTCACATTTCATAAGCGTCCTTGATGTTTGTATCATTAGGAAAATCAATAATGTTGGCCCTTTCAATTTTCCCTGAAATCTACAAAAAGTATTGTTTACTTTGATAATAATTGTTTTGTTGCTTAAATAAATGTGTCTGTAATATTTTCATCTTAGTAATTGTTTAGATTTGTTAATTTTTTGAAATATATGTGTGAAAAGTTATCATTCTTTCAGAACGAATATTAGTTAAAAAATAAATATGTGGAATTAAGACATTACAATGCAAATAAGAATTCTAATCTTTAAATTTTCTTTTTCAGGTTTCTCTGTGCATCTGATTTTGAGATGCAAACTTTTTTCATACAAAGTGAAACAGAATTTTTTGCATACCGTTTGCAATTTTATGATCTGTGTAAAATAAGGCAAATTATTTGCAATGCTTCTAAGCAAAGTAGATATATTCTTCAGAATAGCCAGCATATTATAACTGCTTATAAGTCTGTGTTAAAGTCTTTAATTGTTGTTGCAGAAAGTCTTGATTTTGCTCTTGAAAACAAATCTGAACATTTCAAAGGTAATTATAATATAAGAACTCTTAGTTTTCATTTGTGTATGCAGTTATTTATGTTTTGATAGCAAGCATGCAAAAGCAGGTGTACTTGTGCTTTTTTTAGGCATAAGAATTTTTTTTTCATTTAAATAATTAGCAAGAGATTAATTTTAGAATGTAGAAGTTATCTGTAATCTCAAATTACTTGAGAATTTAATTTGAAAGTAAAATATACTACCTGAAGTGTTGTGAATACTGGAAAACTTACATGTTTTAATAAATTTCTTGTAGTTGTGTTATGATTACAACTGCCAACTAAATATATGAGAGTTGTTTGGAAAGTAAGTGCACTTACTTTGCAAAAGAAAACGGAGTCAGTAGTGAAAGATACATATCTATTAGTGATTTACCGACATCACTGTTTTCTCGATGTAGTCACCGGCACATTGATTTATTTATCATATCGAGAAACAAGGTTTTGTATGGTAGCATCATAAGAGGTAACCATCTATGAGGTTAACCACAGGGTGTTATGTGGTCTTTCACTTCTTCATCAAAACACTGGCCACTCAGGAATTCTTTCAAGTGCAAAAATAGGTAAAAGTCACATGGCTCGAGGTAACGCTATGTGATGGATGACTCATTTGTTCCCAACCAAAGGACTCGATGAGATCTTGAGTCACATGAGCGGAATGTGGCTTAGCATTGTCATGCAATAAAATGACACCACTGCTAATTAAGCTGCATCTCTTGTTTTGAATGGGTAAAAATATACTTTAGGGTACCCCTTGGCGATTTTTAGCAGTACATGGATACCGAGTTTATGCAACTCTTTGGCTTGCACAGCAGCAATCTTCGCGCCAAAAATCGCCGCTACACAAAGCCAAAATAACAAGACAAAGAATTGCATAAACTCAGTATCCATGTATACATCGACCTATTTTCACTTCAAAAAACATCAGAGAATTGCACAAAAATGGCATTGCGCACTCCTGTACACATCGACCTATTTTCACTTAAAAAAAATCAGATAATTGCACAAAATATGCCTTACTCACTTTCTTGAGTTTGTCCATGTAGACATTGATATGTTTTCACTTAAGAAGTCAAAGGAGCACACAATTTTACAGCCAAGCAAAAAATACATAATCTCAATAAACTGCATTTTAAACCAAACAATAAAATAACATAAAAAAGGAAAAACCTGTTATACATTTAAGCACTACAAAAAGCAAATATGCACTTATCCTATTTAGAAGTTACTTCATCTTCAGTCTTTGGCACACAAAATTCCTTAACAGCATCCGAAAACTTCCTAAAGTTATCTGAACTCGAATCCGTATATCGGCGTCGCCACATATATTCACAAAAATAAGAGTAAAAAATATCCTGCGTGGTTCCCGACTGTCGATGACATTTTTTTTCCGGAAATATCTTTTCACAACACTGCACATGCCTGCAATATTATTTATATGAACTCCTGTTTCTGGATCTTTAAACGTCAATGCATGGTTCATGGAAAGGTGAACAAACCTTATCAGAAAGACAACTGTAGGACTTCCAACACTCAGATATAATAGTTGTACCTGATAAAATATTTCTTTCAATTACATCCAATAAAGTTTCTTGCCTTCTACTGTCAACCACTTCGAAAAAACACCTCCCCGTCCCTCGTTCTATTCCACCAAACACCCACTTTCCCACCACTCGCTTACCTCTATTATACTTCTGTTTCCCAAATTTGCTTTCATCTATTTCAACAACAATTCCTGCACCCCTTCCCCAATCTTTTCACCTTTCTGAAGACAAATATCCATGCACACATCCCTACAAAAATTTTTCCAATCCGTTACCGTCTCATTATTATTATTCGAATTCACTTCATATACCCAAAGCCATGTAAAAATCAAAATATCAATCATACTCAAATGACTTTTTTTAAACCAGGTACTCTTTCTGATCGAATGCTTCACATAGTGACCATCTGAATCTTTCTTCTTACAAACCCATTCAAATCAATCTAAACAATTTTTAGGTTCAACTAAACGCATATCCTTCCTACATACAGGACGCATATAATGGTTACTAAGTAAACCTTCATTTACACACCAGTCAGTTAATGCTCTTTTCCCATTTTGTTCTAAATCGTACAGAAACTTCAAATTAATCTTGCTACATTCAACCATTCTGCTGTCTAAACCATGAAACGAGCAATATACTTCCCAACCAACACACGCCACAAAACCCATTCAAAACATCCCGTCATTCCAAATTTCCCGGAATAATGCAAACGATTAAGTCATACTAGGGTTTCCATAACATTCAACTAGTCCGGTTACCATAAATGAGACAACACGTTGGCAATAAATGAAACAACAACAACTACGCCATAATACAAGGCGTACCTTAAAATCTATTCTAACCTTTTGAATGACATGTCACAACTTTTTCAGTGGTGTACCGTAAGCAGCAGCATTGACAGTTTTGTCTCTGGGTGTGAAATCTACCAATGTGACACCTTTGTTCCATCTCAAAATCATGTGCACTATTTACTACCCTCCCGTCGGGTCAGCAAGAAGAGTGCTACCATTTCTGTTGACAATATGCAAAGTCCAAGCCTCATCACCAGGAACAATGGAGTTAAACAGTTC
Source organism: Stegodyphus mimosarum (assembly GCA_000611955.2). Classification (NCBI taxonomy): domain Eukaryota; kingdom Metazoa; phylum Arthropoda; class Arachnida; order Araneae; family Eresidae; genus Stegodyphus; species Stegodyphus mimosarum. Next base: position 576,536 of record KK121574.1, on the reverse strand, counting down.
ATTCCCCCTTGTCACTGTATTGGCTCTGAGAGGTCAAAGCAGTAGCAAAACAGTTACCTTTATTCTTCTCTAATTTATAATTGTACAAATGCAACTAAGTATTCAAATAAAATGCTGTCTTCATATTTTTCTAGAAATAAGTACATGCAATGCTTAAAGAAAATGACTGGAATTAAAGCTTCCTATTAAGCATTCCAGAATATGATCAAACTCAAGTAATGCATATATATATTTAAGAGACGTTTACACAGGTTCATGTAGTGAGCATCACTAACAGCAAAGTCCTACACTGCTACAAGGTGGGACAGTGCTTAGTGATACTGACTGCCATAGCAAAGGGCCCGGGCTTGAACCCTGAAAAAGCTGCAGGTGTTTGTAAGCATCAAGTGTCTGAGTGGCAAGGGGGCACTCAAAATATATGGCTAGCTAAAATCCTCTCAAGAGGTTAGTAGTAGAGAGAAAGGGGTTTGAGACATGAGATCACACCCTAGGGTGTTCTGCCTCAGAATTCTATCCAGAGATGAACATTAGCAGTTAGTGAGGCCCAGTAATACATAATATGCCAACTTGGATGCACAGGTGCCAGCCTTGCTTCAGCCTATACTTATAGGAGCATTGCAGTTGTTGGGTATAAAGATCCCCTACACACACAGCTATGATTGATCAAGCAGACCCTTTTTTTTTTCTACAGCAAAATGACCTTATGACTTCAACCAATCAAAATTATTGGAGTGTAAACTATGGTGATGAAAATACAGGTATTAGCTATGCTGGATTATCCAAATCAATTCTAGGCAAATGTAACAACATGGACAACCAACCTAAGCAGTTTGAAAAGCATTTAATTTAAGATCTAACGGAAACTGCTTGGCTAAGAAAGTCCTGTGAAACATTTCAAACTGTTTGTGAATGATGACTTCACAAAAGCTGTAGTGAAAAAAAAAATTCAGATATATTGTTGGTCTTATGCTACAGCAAAATGTGAAGTGTCAGTCAAAAGTAAGATCTCGGAAGTTTCTTGGCTTATATAAAAGCTGTATCAGATGCTACAGCTCACATATCCTGTAAATGCATTCCAGAACCAGCTAGAAGGATTGATTCTCATGTGCACCATCTTTATCCGCATATTTCTGTTTGGGATGTTGCAATGTGCATTAAGTCAACTATAGGAAAGTGGAGGATTGGGAAGCGATGCAAGCAAATAAAATATCTACTCTACCTTATCAAGCTACTGAATGAAGATGGTACTGTAGCTACCCCAGCAAAATTTTTTAGAAATAGTGAAAAAACTGCAGAAGTTTTTTCCAAGTCTGATGAGCCTTTGACATCACTTGGACATAATTTCTGGATACACAGTATAGTGAATAAGGTGCAAGTGGACTTAAGAGAAAGGTAAGATTTTAATACAATGTAAATAGAGTTCCTGCAATATGCACTGACCAAACAATCAAAATAATATGGTAGCCCATAATGTTTATTTTCTTGTCAGCCAGTATCATTCAATATGTTTAAGATTATTCTCAGATTTGTAGATGCATCTCATTTTTCATTGGCTTATAAGATTCTTTCCTCTGTAACCATCTGTATAAGTATGCTGCATCTTTTGATTTTGTGTATCATTTACATAAAATGCCTCATATGTATGCTCACTATGAACTGACAATGAGAAATCTCATTTTCAGATAGCATGCACTTGTGACCAAAAACAGGAAGTCATGTTTTTGTGTATGAATGATGTTCAGTAGTAGGAAATTTCTGTGTAAATAATCTTGTCGCCAAGCTTACTGGTCATGCAGCCCATTTTGAAAAAATTTTAGAAAATGTCAATTTTTTAATAACATTTTTAAGTAGTATTAGTGAAATAATAGGCTTGGAAATTAATTCACTAATTAGTTGAAATTTTGTATTGTATTTATTAGTCTGTTGTAATTTTGCTCTGTTAGTTAAAATAGGTACTATTGATTAAGCCATTGCTCTGTATATTTTTCTGCTTTTTTTTTTTTTTCCTACATTTTTAATGTAGCTGTAAAATATAACACTTTTTTTCTGTTATCTAATTTCAATGAAATGTTGTTCAGGTTTCCATGTTTATAAAAAATCTGCATTGTTCGTATGAAAAAATTAGTGAATGATATTATGATAAGATGTGTATCAGCTGTGATTTTTTGTGAAAAGTGATCTTTCAAACCGTTTTTTAACACTGTTAAACTTTTTTCTGGAATACAATGTTGGACTTTTTAAATTTTAGTGCCTTTTACATCAGCTTTAAAATTTGTGAGAGAACGTTCTTATCCTCTTCATTTGGGTTATATTTCTGTGTCCATAAAAGGAATAAAAGTTCTTCTTGCCTCATTGTTTGAAGAAATTTTAATGCAGGGTATTAATCAAATGAGAAGTTCTCTTTGCATGCAGGAACTGAAAGATCCACGACTGAATTACTTGCAGCAACAGATTAAGGTATTAAAACTTTTTCTTATACTCCTTTTACTCTTTGAAAAAAAAGGGGGGGACATTGATTAGTATGTGTAAATATAGTTATATGTGTTTCTATATAGCTCATATTAAAACAACAAATTTGTATATGAATGCCTTTGCCAGAAAAAGTTCCCTTTTCTGATTGAATCTACCAATTAATTCAGAATAGACCTGAAAAAGTTTTTTTGAGGGGGTGTCGTATATCCCTCATGAGGTGGGTTCTGGCGATATTTAACATGGACTTGATGTGAGCATTTTCACATAGCATTCTTACGAATAAAATTAACAGTTTATTGTAATACAAACGAAACAAATATAATTTACATAAAGTTGTATAAGTAATATAATTACATAAAGTAATAACATAATATTCCGCTAACATACAGCATGTAACATCTATTATCGTGGCGTTCTCTTCTTGTATATTCTCGACTCTGCACATGATAGAGAGAGGTGAAAATGTGCACTAATCAGCTAAAGTGTGCATGGCTAGTGTTCATCAAATCATTACACCTCGCCTCTAAAAGATTTGATTGCATCTTCAAATGACCTGTCAAATTGACATGTAACCATTTCTTGAAAAAAAAATTGATAGTCATGAAATTTTTTAACTTAATTAATCAATTCTTATTCTTTTGAATTAAAGTTATTTCAACATAAATTCAGTAATCTTAAACATTAAAAGATGTAACATTCAATTAACTTTTCCTTAAACCTAAATCTTTAATGTTATCATATAAACAGTAATTATATTAAAAATAAAAAAAACAATAAAATCACTCATTAACATTAAACATTGTACGTAGGTCAGTCAGAAAGTTAGTTGGACTCCTTCGTAAAAATTTTCTGTCGGAGGCTATTTTGATGAAACTTTGTGGCAACACTTCAGACATTCAACTGTATTAGGTGACGTAGCAGCTTCCACGAGGAAAGTTTAGTTTTTCTGATAATCAGTCTCAAACATATCTCGACAGCTGCAAATAGCGTCCAAATTGGAAATGCGTGCACGATTCGTTTTTTGTGGGCAAAAAGCTGCAACTGCACTGAAATTTATGGGCAGTTGCATGAAGTGTATGGTGAAAATGCAATGTCACGCCAAGCTATCGCGAAATGGTGCAACATGTTTGAGAATGGACGTACAGATATTGACGACGCCGAGCGAGAGGGAAGACCAGCAACTGCAACAAATTCGGCAATCGCTGCTCGCGTGAATGAATGCATTCTTGCAAACAGACGCATCACGATAAACAAAATCTCAAATGAACTGGATATTTCTCATGGAAGTGTGCACAAAATTATCGCCGATCACCTTGAATTTCGTAAAGTTTGTGCTCGATGGGTGCCACGTCTATTGACGGAGGAGCATAAAGGAAAGCGTTTTAAAAGTGCATTTGCATTTCTGCAACGTTACCAAATGGAAGGAAATGACTTTTTGGACAAAATTGTTACTGGAGATGAAACTTGGATTCACCACTTCTCACCTGAAACGAAACACAGCTCGCTCGAATGGAAACATTGCAGTTCCCCGACACGAAAAAAGTGTCGAACTGTTCCATCTGCAGGAAAGGTGATGATGACGCTGTTTTTCGATAGAGAAGGCGTGGTGCATACAGAGTTCATGCCGAAGGGTGCCACAATTAATGCATCTTCTTACTGTGAAACACTAAAACGATTGCGGAAATCAGTTAAAAATCGATGGCCAGGTAAACTGTCGAAAGGCATTGTGCTCCTGCATGACAATGCAAGACCGCATGCAGCAAAACAAACGTGTGCACTTCTGAAAACGTTTAGGTGGGAAGTGGGGAATCACCGTCCTTATAGCCCAGACCTTTCACCTCCTGACTTCCATGTGTTTGGTCCCCTGAAACAAGAACTTTCAAAGAGACGGTACCTTTTGGATGCCAAAGTGAAAGCTACAGCCCAACAATGGTTATCGGATATTGGACACGATTTCTTTCCAGAAGGCATCGAAAAACTTGTACCACAACTAGGCAAATGCTTAAATAATGGAGGCAATTACGTTGAAAAGTAGATTTTGAATGCAACGTTAAGATACAAATAAAGTTATTGTAAAATTTCTATCCTGTTTTGTTTTCTTAAGCAGTGCAACTAACTTTTAGATTGACCCTAGTAATTTACCAAACCATGGCTAAATATTAAACTTATTAAATAGCATTTGAAAATTCAAAAGTCTAGCATTTTATTTCTAAAAAGAATGTTCAAACAAAATGTTCATAATGTTTCAAAAGTTATAAACTTTCAGTCACTGAAAACTATAATCATATCATTAAATCACATCATCAGTATTAGACTCCGCGTATTCTTTTAGTCCACGGATAATCTTGCAGTTCAATTTTTCTTAAACATGCAAAATACTGGATGCATATATTTATTTTCTGATTCAACAGTTAGTCTTAACTGTCATAGCTCATCCATTTGTTGATCAACTTCATTTTTTTAGAACTTTGGTTATTGGGTATGGCTTCTGCTTCATTGGTACACTTTAGTTTGATATTATGTTCTCTGATATTGGCAATTTTTGGAATATCAAATGTTTGATTGGCATGCTTTCTGAAAATTTCCGCAAGTTCTTTTTTCTTATGTTGTTCAAGGTGTGTGAGACCAAACCCTTCATCCGAATAGTGTTCTGCTTTCAGTGGATCAATTCTTGGAATGTTTTCAACTCCTCCAAAATCAATATCTGTATCATATATCACACCAACATTATTCACAGTAGTCTTGAACTCTCATATCTTGGTTGCCTGCATGTCCTTCGAAGTATCATCAGGTATTTGCACTATGTAACAGTAATTAGTATGCTTACTTATGATCGTGGCAGGTCCAGCCCATCTGGCATAAGTTTGTTTTCACTATTAGAGATTAAGACTATAACTCTGTCACCTTACTTAAATTATTTATGACAAGTCTTCTGGTTATGGTAAAATGCATAAGCTAGTTGCTTTCCAACAGCTGTAACACCTGCGTATTCAGCAGCTGTTTCTAACTTTATCTTCAAATCATTCAGGCAATCAGTCACTGAGCTTCCTTGTCCATGAGGAATAGGGATTTCATCAGTCTGTGACATTTTCAGGATAAATAATGGGTCATTAGAACATCTTCTATAAGTCATCTGGAATGGACTAATACCAGTCGCAGCATTGGGGACTTCCCAGTAGGCAAAATGTAGGTATGGCAGGTGTTTCTCCCAATCTTGCAAATATTCTCTGATGGTATGATGTGTCATTCTCTTTATAATGGCTTTAAATCTTTCTACAAGGCTGTTTGAACTTGGATGGTAACGAGTCAAGAACTGTGGTAAAGATCAAATCCTTTCCAAAAACTCTTGAGTCAGCAAAGCGGAAAGTTACTTCCTTGGTCTGATTCAACATTTGGAATTCTAGTGCATCTAAAGATCTGCAACAATGCATGACATGTTGATTTTGCATTAAGATTTTTCTGGTACTGCTTCTGGCCATCTCGTACATTGGTCAACAGCACGTAGAATATATTTATAACCTTGACAGCTTGGTTCCACAGGTCTGAGGATATCTACATTAATTATCTGGAATGGCTCGTTAGGACTTGTCAATGGCATATTGGTAACTTCATCAAAAAGATGGTTTTTGGCTTGAAGTTGACAAGAAGTACAAGTGTTACAATAGTCATTCACATCTTTCTTAATTTTAGGCCAATGGAAGGAATATCACAATTGTTCGGCAGTCTTCTTGCAGGTGATCTCCCCATAAGCTAGAATGAGCTAAGTCCAAAATTTGTTTTCTTCTTTCTTTAGAAACAACTAACTGGTAAAATCTTTCTCCTAAAATCTTATCTTTATGATACAAAAAGTTGTTAAGAACAATAAAATTGTTATTTCCATTATTAGCTTTTTGCTGGCACGTTTTTTAAGCATGAATCACTTATTTGTTTATCAAAAACACCATAATTTTGTCTCTTACTACCTTTAGAATCATCCTTACCTGTCTTTGCATGTAGCATAGCACAATAACCTATTGTTTTCTTAACAGTTTCAGTACATTTTCCATTAATAAGGTTTTCCCTATCATGGTTAAATATTTTGTCAAAATTTTCAGTTTCATAAAATGGCATTTCAACCAAGCTGTCAATAGTAATGTTTATATTTTTGCATTCAAAATTAAATTTTCGTTTATCATCTTCATTTAACTCATTAAAAACACTTAATGACAAAAGTAAATCATTACAGAACTTATCAACCATTGTAAATGTTGTAAAAATAGGTGACTTAAATTTACCATCTTCAGAATACTTTGATAAAGGTAAGTTAATGAGGGGTGTCTTTAAAGATTGTCCGAACACTGACATGAGAATAACACTTCCATGTGGAGTATGGTATCTTTCTGGTATAATATCATCCTTAACAACTGTAGTTGTGTCTCTGTATCCACTATTGCATTAATTTACCATCACAAATAAGTTTAATGGTCATCAATAAATCCACTAGTTTCTTGATTCATTCTAAAATATTTAGAAGAAATTTTTGCAGTTACAGTGTTAGAATTATTTTTAATTTCTTCCTTATTAAACTTTTTCTTACCTTTGTGCAGCAATATGTTATGACACTTAGAATTACATTTTGAGCATTTTGATTGAATAGGGCAATTTTTGGTTCTGCAGTTCCTTTTAAAACAAAGAAAGCACTGATTAGAATCTTTTAAATTCTTTCTTCTGCCAGCTTGGCACATTTTTCCAAAATGTGATCTTCGCTTCCAGAAAATAAACAGGAAAAAGTTTGAGTAGCAGCAGTTTTGTTTACATTGTGAGAATGACTGGTGCAAGTAGTTCGGTTGGCATTGAAAGAATTATGAGTGTGGAATTTATTTTTTTTTTTTCATTAGGGGGTGTTGCCTTTAAAAGTACATGATATTCTTGTTTAATAATGTAAATTCTTTGCCTGTGTGCACATGCCTACATGCATACACAGTTAACCTTTTAGAATTTCCAATAATAAAATTTCTGT
>KK121574.1:556087-569008 GCA_000611955.2 Stegodyphus mimosarum | reverse complement strand
TATTCAGTAATGACATATCGTAAGCTGTTGGAATTTCATTTTCCTGCTTAGACATTAGCCTACATGTGTATATTCTGTTTATTTCCTTGAAAACTGGCCAAAATTTCAAGGGAGGTTTTAAACTTAAAAGCTCTTTTTTGAAGAAACATCTCCAATTATGGTTTAAAAAACTTCATACTATTGAATACCTTTCTTAATATTTAAAGTGGACGCTATAATATAACACTTTCTGAGTGATCATCATGCATTTATGACAAGTGTAAATTCAAAATTTTTATAAGAAAACAGGTGCTACGCAAGCATGTTTTCATGTACAATATTTGCATTTTGATGATAGTACTTCTCACCCACTGCATCCGATATGCAACTTTATATTTCATAATTATTCAGAAAATGTAGTTTTATTTGTATTGTATATTTTATTTATATTTATTTTTTTAATTCCGTTAATTATTAATTTTTGAAGAAAATGTTTCTCACCTGTAATTTAGTGTGTGAGATTGAATACATCAGGTTGAAAGTAAGTATAAGAGGAAAAGTATATATCTGTCAGGAAAAAGAAAAGAAAAGTAATTAAATTTTTTCACAAGAGTCACAGTAATGACAGTACAATACCTAGTGAAGAACAGATTTTGTCACAAGAGTCACAGTAACGACAGTGCAATGCATAGGAGTTACTACAGTAAAAATGTAACCTCTTTGACTGTGTTTGCTGAAGAGAGTAGTGAAATGTAGTTGTCTTTTGTTATTACAAGTAGTTGCAGAATGAATAAGACCATAATAACTCACGAACATCATATGCTCAATTATCATTATTGAGCTGCATGTAATCTGTTTTCAATCTGTGTTAATTTCAAATGTCACTTCAGATAGTCTGAGTAGAATTTGGCATGAAGGTACGCTTAAGAAATAGTATTTGGTACTTCAGCATAAAATTTCATTTTTATTGTATGATAGTGCACCTCTTTTAAAATGTTGGTTTGATTACATGAATGTAGGTGAAATAGCAATTCTCTAGAATTCTTTGGGGTGAAAACTGGAATGATAAACATGGACTAAATTTGATTTCAATTTATGTTGGAAGGATTAACCATTTAGAAAACTGATGAAAGTTTCAGCTAGCATTTTAGATTTTGTGCTTAAACTTCTTAAGAGTGATTGGTAGCTGTAATCTCAACAGAAAAGATTCATAATTCTTGTTTTAATAGTGAAGTTTTATTTAAAAGTTGAATAAAGTACACAGCTGTTCTCATACTTTTGATCTAAAGCCAAGGAGTACCTTCAAAAATCTTAGTTAAAAAAAGTTAGCATATTAAATGGTTTAAAATGATTTGTTTCAGTTTTGCTAATTTTATTTGTTTGTTTATTTATTGGATATTCCAGAAAAGTTTCATGAAATCAGTTTTTATGGTTTATTTAAAAAAGTGTTTTGTTTAAAAGGTGTTATTACAATAAATAAAATTATTTTCTAATGTATTACTTTTCTTGTTAGTTGCTGACATGAAATAGGTTTCCTAATAGTTAGTATATTTTTATATTATGTTTCAGGCATGGTTTCACTCCTGTGTTAATATTCCAACCTTAGTTCTATTAAATAAGCATGCAATTCTAGAGGAATGCTTAAATTCTGAAAGTAAGAATTTTCCTTTATGTATGGAAAATTTGCACAGTATATTGCGGAAGTTCCATAGATTGAAACATTTTTGTAGGGTAAGCATTTTTTCATCTCTTTGTGTAAATTTTATTATGCTTTGCTTCATAGTGCAATTCTGAATATTCTGACATTAGGCCGTATATATCAAATGCTTTTAGAGCTAGGATATCAAAAGCTAAGCAGAACAGAAGACAGTAAATAGGGAAAGTCACTGTATGTACTGTAGTGTGCTTAACAAAATTGTCCACACAGTATGGTGAACATCATGGTGTGGAAAACAGCAGAAGCTTGTTTCCCACAACAAGGGGCTGGATTTCTAAACTTGGATTATGTATGCACATTTGGGATTATTATGTTTATATTCAGTAAATGCACTTAAAATTTGTTTATCCAAATTTATCTGAAGAGGCTTTCAATAAATGAAGATATGTTTCAATAAATCAAGATAAGATATGAGCGTTTCATCCATTGGGAAATTCTCACATTAAATTGGGATGGAACTGCATAAAATGGAGATCCACTTTTGCCCAAGTTCTGCAACCATTGAGAAATGCACCTGTTGCATGCATAGGTCTGTTCATTCAATGACTCGAGGTAAACAACAACATAGTTCAGGAAAGCTCTCAGGTAGTAATTATCAGAAGTGCAAGTCTTTTGGGGGGGGGTTATTTTCTGATCTATGTTTTGGATCACACACAAAAATGTTTTAAAGAAGGTGTTCTTAATTGTGTTTTCAATATCACATTGCAGATTAACAAAAATTAGGATTGTTGTTATATGGTACCTGCTTCATGTAGCCCCACAAAGGTGGGATAAATCTTCTTGGAGAAGATGCAGTCATTCGTAAATTATTTCATTTGACATATAGCATGTTGACACATCACACTGCATTAAGCACAGCAGTATTATCTTCATTCAGAAATGCCAAAAATTGTTACACAGTGCTAGCAAAGTTATGAGGATAACTCTATATCATGGAATTTTATGTAATATAGTACAAAGTCCAGATGTCCAATATACAGAATGATCAAACATCTGGACATTCTGACCACCAGCAATTTGTTTTTAAATATTTTTGCCAAAAGGGAGAAAGATTCTGAGAGCAGTATATGCTTAATGCTCTGCATGTCTGTACTAGACATTTTTTCCTAATAAAGAATGTGGAAGGTCTTAATTTTTAATTTCACTTTTGATGCTATATAAAACATATCCATGTTGAACAGTCATTCATTAACATAAGTCTGTATGATCAGGAATTTGGTTCCATAGTCACCTTATTGTTTGGCATATTTATCAAACCAAAACATTCTATCAAATTTTATTGCTAATTTTATGTTTTGGTATATCATATAACCCTTATGCTGACCTTGTGAATCATTTTGTATTATTTTTTGCTTTCTTCACCACATGACTATCAACTCTTGGCAGCTTGAGAAATAACTCACGTAGGGATGTCTAAAACAGTTTTTGTTTTAAATATCAGTAATTGAATGCTAAACAGCATAGCAGCCTTTTATACTGACATCATGCCTAGCAATGATTACAGGCTTCAGCTAACTGCATTGCGAAATGTTAAGTGTGTTGAGCGAGGAGAAATTTAACAGAAATTTCTAAAACTATATTTTGTAAATAATATTTATACACCATTTATTGTTGTTTTAATTAAGAATAATTGATTTGTTGTTTCAAGCCTTAAAAATATTTTTCTGTTATTTACCAGCCACACATTTGGTGCCTGGCATGTGATAGTATATTGGCTGTCACCTGCTTCACTCTGTGTGTTTGCCATCTATAAACTATTCTTAAAACTAGATATTGTTTGCAATTAAAAAACCACCTAAAATGCGTGGCAGAAGCATAATGGAAAAGTACCGCTTTCAGTATACAGGGGAATTTATTTCATTGGGATTCGGATAAGCCTTAAGCATATGCATAAAATAGACATTAACTATAATAAATAACAAAACTAATATAATTCAGGCTCAACTTCCTCAGCACACGATATGAACAAGACAAATTTTAGCAGAGCAACATGTCTTTAGTAGCCAAACTCATGATACATTACCAATAGTGTATAGCAAATTCTTAGTAATCTTTAGTATCATAACTGCAAATTTGTAGATTTTTGGATATCACAGACAAAATGCAAAATTTTCCAATTAATGGCATTAGTGAAAAAGTGATGAGAAATGGTAATAAATGAAGATGATATAGCAGAAGTATTCCATTGGGATGACAGTGCTGCAATAATCTATCAACTAATGAACAGCAGAATCTGTAATATGTTTCCAAATCCAGAAAAAACCTTTGCTGAAGAAAATGATAGAAAGGTTGCTGAGAATGAAAAAATTTTGATTGACAACCTGCTAGGAATTCTCAACACGATAATTACAGGACTTCAATTTTGCAACTGAATAAGAAATTATGTCTGTCTATAAAATTGAAGAAAAAGCATTACCACAAAAAATTAAGCAACTCAAAGAACGTTTATTGAAAGCAAACGAATAAATTTTGACCCTTTTTTTTAAAAAAAAGATTGAATCGGTCATAAATGCCTCATTATTTCATGAGCAATTATTTCAGAGTTTTAATTTTGCCAAAAATGCTCCAGTTTTACCAGATTTACAATCTATGCTCATATTCTTTTCCATTAAATCATCTATGCTTTATTTTATTAGTGGTTGCTTATTATATGTATAGGTTTTCCTTAAAAGCAGCTGTTGTTCTCTGCTGGCTTCCAAAAGTTAAGGTATGATGATAAAATGAACAAAAATGGAAATGTAAAGCACCAAACGCTAAATGACACATGAAGGTAGCAAATGTGTTTATCATGAAAGGAAACAAACTATGTGTGAAAATTAAAACAGTATTTAGTTTTTTGAAAATTATGTGATGTTGCACTTGATTCAGTAACATATTGATGTTTAAAGCTAAAAGCAAATAATCAAAAAAAGTAAACAAATGTATATAATGAAGGTATGTGACAACTTCAGACCTTCACACAAACTTAACATTGATTTTCCATGCTTCAATGTGATGATCACCCATTAAAATGATAATTTCTCCTTTAGGGCAATTTTCAAATGTCTGAGACTGATTGGGAGAGGTAAATGTGAGCAGACAGCTCCCTTGAAGGTATCCCAAAGATTTGCAATGAGTTTAAGGTCGAGGGAATATGGTGGCTGTCTCATACACTCTCCAGTTATTCGTTAATGATGTTGGCTTGATGGGTTGGGGCATTATCATTCATAGTCTCACAATGGGACGTAGGTATTCATCCCAATAATGCTCTAACTTCACAGATCCATCTTTAAAGATGTGGTGCCAGGTTTGATATACCATTGAAACTCCAGCCCTCACCATCATGCTGCCACCTCTAAATGCATAATTTTCTGTGTCCCTCTGGACCCTACAAATCTGGACTGATCCACAAATAGGATGTTGTACCATTCTGATACAGTGCATGCGACTGAGATGTTGATATCAATTTAATCTTGCCTGTCTGCAGTGAGTGGTTGATGGAACACAAATACTTGGCAATCAGGCAAACATTTATTTCATCTGAAGCCTTTGGCACATACTATTGGCAGATATTGTCTTACCACAAGTGATGCTGCTACCACAGATGTAACAATTGTGCAGGTCACTCAGTAGTTCCGCTTACTTACTATAGGAATATACCAATCTTCAGAAAGAGTAGTAACCCTTGTTAATAGGGCAAGGGTCTATGGGCAACTCTTCGACTTACTTAGAATTGCGGACTCATTCTACAAATTATTGAATGATCAACAGCAGACAAAAGAGTGGCATCTTTGACTGCCCTGCTCCAATGCATCTGACAGCACTCACTATCTGCCATTTGTCTTCTTTCAATCCTGAAACATGAATATCTTGAAAAAATTTTCTGAAAAGTTAAAAGCACTTTCTATGGGCATATAAATTAACTTCCTCAAACCCTTCAGAATACTGACATCTTCATTGACAATATATTCAGACAGTCATTCGTGATTCGCTGTAATGTACAATATTTGGATGCTGCCATCTGCATCCACAGTGATTTTCAGTAACCCAAATTGAACTATGCTTTTGAAAATTGTTAATTTGCATTGTGTGCTCAATTTTTGGAAGCGAATGTATTTAAGTTTAGGTATGATGTACATTGCATTAAAAAAAAAAATTGCTCAGTTTTATATCTCTCGTTCTACTGGGCCAATTGACAAAATTCAAATTGCGTTTTCCATGTCTTAAAAAAAGACTTGGGATATATATTAGATTTATATATAGTGTTATTCTAATATAGGTATTTTACATAAAATCGGACGTTTTCTGAAATGACATGCAAGTTTTTTTTTCCATGTTCAATTGTATGATGCAAATTATGCTCAAATATTAAATTTTGTAAAATTTGGTGTGAAATTTATGGAGAAATTCAAAAATTTATATTGGCGTATTTTTTTCAGTTTGTGCGAAGAATTATTCACTTAACAAACTTCTTAATATATGGCAATCTATTTTTCTCGTACATCTACAGAAATTTTGAAAAAAAAACTCTTAATTCTTTCAGTTATGCTTAGAGATACATCTACTTTTAAGATCATGGTAAAAATTTCATAGATTATAATTCAAAATTTTTTTCGAAAAACTTATAACAATTATTTAAAAATAAAAATTAAAAAAAGAAATCATAAAAAATGGGCAAATTTTATTTGGAATGAACTTAAATTTTGAAATGTGAAAGGAAGAATCAAATAGATTTATTAAAAAAAGAGAGATTAGTAAATATATAACAAATTCAATTAACATTGTGGAGCTAAAATTTTGAGAGCTAATTTTTTAAATTCTACTTGTGCAATTTTTATAAAACCTAAGAGTTTGGCACAATTTGAGTCATAGAATCGAAATATGGAAAAAAATTGGCATGTCATTTCAGAAAAAGTTCGATTTTGTGTTAAAATACCTATATTAAAACAATGCTATATATAAATCTAATACATATCCTAAATTGCGCTTTCGAGACATGAAAAACGCAAGTTGAATTTTGTCAATCGGCCCAGTAGAACAGGAGATATAGAATTGCCCCTTTTTTTCCCACAGTGTACAAATGCAGTTATTTACCATAGGTGGTCTTAAATTGTTAATCTTTTGATTACTTGCACAGAGTATTTTATTGTGATACGCAGGTAGTTTATAGCCAGAGACTTCATTATCGCATTAAATGTGTATTATTTTTACCTTGGGAATGTAACCGCAGTGTGAGACAAACAGTATTTTACAAATTTCCCTTCATTCTGTCCACAGATTTCTAAACTGTATTTCCCTTTAATTGGATTGAATTGATCAGAAAATAATGCAAATCCGACACTTTTTTCTTCTAACGAAAAAATATATTGTTACATAAATTTGATTATTAATTCCAACATCTGTTATATTTTATGACTTCTATCCATCTTTCAGGATACTTTTAGAGAACACTTTTATGCTCAAATGTAGCATAAAAAGAACCTGCATTGCTAGATAACCAGCCATTTCTGTCATAGAAATTGGTATAAAAATTTTGTCAAAAAATTGCAACTGTTTAACTTTATGCTAACCTGGTGTAAGAACTGATCAATCACAGTGAAGCAAGTATGAACTGACATCTGATTGACGATTTTGCTGAATCCGCTACAGATTCACATATGCATAACTTTGCCTTTCCAGATTGGCTGACTTAAATCCTGCTCCATGGCTTAAACAAAGCTAGTGTTTTTTACACCTTATGACTATGGCGTTTATTACAGCTGCACACTATCTAAATATTCCCTTTTTAGAGAATTCATTTGCTTTCACCACGTAGCATTCATTTTTTTAAGTTGACCTTATCTTAATTATAAAACTTTTCCCCAACAAGGAAAAGGGTGCAATGACCTGAATAGTTAATTATTGGAAGGTAAAATATGTGGACTCTTATTCCTCATTATTATGACTGACTCACTTATACAATATGTGATTAAGTTGTATCCAGCTGAAGATCACAACAGGTCTGTTGAATATGCAAATTGCCTGGTGGTCAAAAGTCTATTTCAGATTATCTAACCTGTGATTAAAAAATTTATGCTAATTTAGTTATTATCTAACAATTGAAAATAAACCATTAAAAATAAATAATAAATAAAAAGAAAATCTGAAAGGTTTCAGGTTTTAAATTATGTCCAAAGGGGCGTTTTTTTAACATTTTCTGTGTTACCTTTATTTATTAAATATCATGTTCTTCACACTAAACCGTAAAATTCAGTTGAACAATATCGCAAAATAATTTTAAACTGAGCATCTTTAGAATTTCTTATACGAAATTTCACGCTCTTTAGATAAAAATGTTTTTTCTGTACAACGTTGCCATTGATCACTTTGAAATCCTTGAGTTTGTTAATCAAAAATTCGTTAAAGTTTTACAATATATGAAATCGATAATAAAACAAATTTCAAATTTGGGCTTCCAGATGCCCATATTTGCAACAGGATTACATCATTCAAAATTCGATGGCTCCAGGTACTGTCGTTTTAACACAATGCGAGAAACATACATATATTTATGCACATTCTTCATTATTTAATTTCTTTAAATATAATACAGGGCTGCAATATTTGGTGGCAACAGTTTGAAAAGTGAACTGATATTTAGTGTTTCCAACGCAGAATTGCAAAAGAAAACAATAGCCCTTCAGGGACAAAGCCTCTTTGGATAAATAATAAATTTTTCCATGTGAGGCAGTGTTTCTCTTTTGGATTCAATCACTATGTTTTTTTTTAATGCCATCAGTATAAAGTTCTCATTTTATCATTATATGCTTTAAAAAAGGCTTTGCTTCATTTCTTTTGAACAGATAAGTGCAAATAGATACCGCCTGTGGTTCATGGCAGTATCTCAGTAATTAGTTCTGCATTAATTTTTGAAGCTTTTCAGCTTACTCTTTCCATAGTGCCTTTTGTTGATATTTTAAATGCCATGCTTTTAAAATAAGTAAGTTAGACTGTTAATCTTCATCAGTAGCATCCATTTTTTTCTCATTTTTTTGGACAAGAAATAATTATGAAATCAAATTATATTTCATAAATATGGTCTCCATAACTTCATAATATGAGTCTCCATAAAAATCTTCAAAAATTAGGCTTTAGGAATACATGTATTTAGATAGTGTATCTAACATATTAAATGTTTTTTTTAACTATTTGCTGCCTACTTTGGTACAAGGGAAGTAATGGGCATCAAGAAAAGAATACCATTTGGAAAACAGTGCACTGTGTCATTATGTTCCTTTTTCCTTTACAGTAGTGCCCGTATATTTCTGTGTAATGCATTTTAAGATGTAATCACAGGTATAGCAAATGCTATGTAAAACTTATTTATGAAGCCTATAAAAATTTAATCTTGTTTAATTATGCATGGTAAGACATGTTAAAATAATAATGAAGCTGTTTAACCCTTTGAGGGGGTATATAAAATAATTTAAATTGTGGTAAACTTTTGAATGAATTATAACTTATGGAACCTTAGAACACAAAATTGAGACTTGAAAAACAATCTAGAGTGAAACCTTGAATTTTGAGGGCCTATATATATTTTATACCAGTACCCCTCTAAGACATTTTTTGCCAGGTAGCTGCCAATTCTGAATTTTTGTTTTTTCATCTATTTTTGCATACTTTTGATTCACATCAACAGAGATCGGTGCTTGAATGTAGTTATGGAAGTCTGAAATCAAACACATTTTTTAAATTTCACTACAAATTTTAAATTTAAAAAATGAAATTTATAATTTTTTTAACTTTGATGATGCCACCCAATAGAATATACTTATGTAAAATATGGGTGGAAAACTTTTGACAGTGATTTAAATTCAATATTATTATTTTATGAAAAAATTTAGAAATATAACACTGCATATGTGAACCATATCATGCTGTAATTGAACTACTATAATATTACAAAGAGATGTTACTCTGGTGAAAAATAAATTGAGAAATGAAGCACTACAACTCAGCTGAAAAATTATGTTGCATTTTTGAAGTTTTGTTTTATGCTTTAGGTAATATGTAAAAGGAGGCATACTTCATTCTAAACGCTAAATTTTAGCTAAACGGAGACGAATGAGAAATTCAACTGGAGTGAGCAAAGAAAAAAAAAAAGAACCTAAAATACTTTTACTCATTCTTCGCACTGGGTCAGTAAAGTCCCCATCCCCCATGAACTTAATATTTAATCCTAAACAACTTTTAAATTAATCATAAACAAATTATTACATCATAAACAATTATAATATAGAGATATTCTGTCATCTCACAGACTAGAGAAGGAGAAACCTGATGCTGCCATCTATTGGTGTGGTATCTTCAGTATGGGCTTCAGTATATTTTATATACCAGTCTTAAAGTCGTTGTAAATAATCTTTTAATTATCAGTACTGACTGAAATATAGTAAATAGCTAAGATTCAGCATGTGTACATCATATATTTGCAGATTTTGTGTTTTTCTCCAATCCCCCAACAGAATTTGTGAATCTTCAAATATGATACCTTGGAATCAGGTATATTAATTTCATAACTGCAAAATATTAAGCATTCATAGGGTAGTGCTGACATTTAGAATCAAAAGGAAACACTAGAAAATTACAATTACTGCTTTTGATTTAGAAAAATTAGCATTTTTTAGGAGGCTAAAAAATTGACAAACATCTGATTTATTTTATATATTGCTGCCCTTTAAAGGGTTAATCATGCATGTTAAGACATAACAAATATTAATGTAATAATGGACACCAGAAAAATTAGTATGAATTTTTAACACTTCACAAAATGAATATTCGTTTTTGTTGTTTCCTCATATAATATTTTTTTTTCCAATTATAATCAGAATTTTTATTGTTATTATGGGGAAGGATATAACTTCTTATTGGCGCAGAAGCTTTACTAGTATCACTGCTATTATAATTTTTGGCCATTATTGCATTAAATGAAACTTCCTAAAGAGGAAGTGTGTGGTAAGATAATAGTAATGAAATTGAAAGAAATGCTAGAAGCAGAGTGAAGGCAGGTATAATGGAAAAATGTGGATTATGAAACAAAGGCAAGTCAAATATTTCTGAGCATGTTTAGCTGACACTGCTGTTACGTTTATGCTTATTCAGCAGAAATACAGATTTAAAAAGGTGTGTGTCTGGAGGTGGCCTGTAGCATAAAACATTCATAAAGTTTCACACTGACCATTTGCATCCTCCTTATTTGTTTATGTTACATCTGAACGCAAATGCAGGCACTCATGGCCATTATTGTTTTGGCAACAATGTACTTATGGAAACGCTGAATTTATTTGTGTAGTTGCCAATTTGCATATGGTTTTGCATTCTGAAATTTAAACGAAATGTTCTGGGGGTAGTGCAAACCACAGATGTGAAATCAGCTGGTACTAGAGCATAATTATTAATTCATGGAAAAGTATTTACTGCACGCAATATTGAATCAATCACAACATTGAATTGAAAAAGGTTAACATAAAATTTTGTTCTAATAACTCTGCCTTTATTCACAGATTCTTTCTAATCAGTTTTTAGTTGTCAGAAAAACGCTTGTTTTTAATACTGTATATGTTTATGGTATTTTTTGGAACTAGTATATGGTAATATCATTTTCTGTCTTTAGAACTTATTCTTATCATTCTGAATGATTTGAATGATCCTGATCATTTTCAGATTGACTTTTGTCCCCCTAATACACAACCGCTTAATATCCTTATACTTTTATTTAAAGCCTAGTGTAAATGTAGCAGTGACTATATTCATTCATTTCTGTAGCATGATGCATACAGAAATTCAAAGTTATGCTGTGCCTTATGGACGCTATCTATTAGAAACCAGTAAAAATTGCTTAAATTGGGGAAGCTAGCCATGTTTAAGATAGAAATAATTCTAGAAGTTCCTGCAAGTGTCTAAAATATTATATATGAATTAGTGGGTGCAGTCAATGGTATCTATAAGTGGCATAGCTATGTAATCTGCCTGGACTCATGTGTAGCAGTCCCCCATTTACACGTGCTTTAGGATATGTGTACTACTATGTGTAAACACGTACACATATCTACATGTGAAATCTTTTGAATGTACATTTGACATAATAGTAATTACTGACTGGAACATTCAAGCTCTAAACTGATGTGTTAGCTTTTTGATTTCCGTAAGATTACAACTTAAATGCATATACTAGGCAGTATTACCAGAATTTTTTAACTAAAGTAGCAGGAGAAGAATCAGAAAGTCGCAAAAAATAGCACATGATGATATATATCATCTGATTTTTATTGATGTCATACGTATGTGTATTCATATGACCTCTAATATCATCACAAATTCAGTCTCCATTGATTTCATAAATTCTGGACTGTAATTGAATTCTCAGTCGTTTTAATTGCGTATCTTAATTTTGACAAACATTTAAAAAACTATAGCGTTGGTTATCCATTGTATAACTATCCTTTTTTTTTTCTTTTAATCGATTCTCAGTTCATTTAGAATTTTACTTTTAAATTAATTTGTTCGTATCCTTTGTTAAGTGCTTCCTCAAGCTTTAATTGTTAGTGTTTTTATACTAATTTGTTTGATCTGGCAGTTCCTTTTTCAAATTCATTATTTTTTTGGTTTATTTTGTGATGATTTTCAGTGAATTTTCCATGCTGCTTGTTTGACTCATTTAACTTTATCAGATTCTGATTATCTTAACTTCTGTTTAAGCCTAAATAAAACTGTTTATTTATTTATTACAAATTAATTTTAACATGTAAGCCCTTTACGATATATTAAAAATTTTAAAGTCTAAAAAAAAAACTAGCACAAGAATGTGACAAAATAGCAAAATCGCATGAACATAAATTTTAGTCATACAGGTTTGTCAAAAATAGCAGATTTGCAAAAAATTGCATAATCTGGCAACATTGATAGTAGGTTTTTTTTTTATTTTTTTTTTTTAATGTCTTTTCATGCGCATTTAGTTTTCCTGAATGATTTTTTTATCCTTTCCGTTTTGCTTAATTTTTTAGATTTGTGGTTTGTTTGTAGTAGTAAATATGAGATTCATACTTCACATAAGATTATTTCTACAAAAATCATTTTAAGTAAGATAAATTATGGTGTTTTATTTTTGGAAATTCATTCTTATACACTCACTTCCAAAAGTTAAGCACGAAGATGTAAAATGCAAAAAAATCAACAAATACTGCTTTGATTGACACAAAATTCAG
>KK121574.1:537172-556052 GCA_000611955.2 Stegodyphus mimosarum | reverse complement strand
AGTAGCATATATATTTATGCATAAAACAAAATCAATAATTATGTACAAAAATGAAAACAATATGAAATTTTTGTAAGTTATCAGATAATGACATACCGGAGACTTAAACAGAACTATGTATCAAGTGAAAATAAACAGCAAAAAATGAAAAAAAAGGACATTAATAGGGTATGCGATCCCCCCTCATCTGTATACAAAGTTTACACCTTGTGACCATGCTTTCAATTAGGTAATCAACCACCGCAGAATTAAGCAATTGCCATTCTTCTTGTAGAGCAGTTTCCAGCTCGATAAGAGTGGCTGGAGGTGGGAAACGGGAAGATACAGCATGGCCAGGACATCCCAGAGATTTTCAATGGAATTAAGTTGGATGAATATGCTGGCCATGCCGTACGCGCAATCCCTTCACTGTCCAGGTAGTTATCGACGATGTCAGCTCTATGGGGACGTGCTTTATCATCCATTAAAACAGAAGTAGGGCCAACTGCTGCAGCGTACAATCTCACAATGGGTTCTAGGACTTCATCTCGATACCGGACAGCCATCAAAGAAACCCGTTTAAAGATGTGCAGGTCGGTGCGGTATCCTAATGAAATCCCTGCCCACACTATAATGCTTCTGCCTCAGAAAGCATGATGTTTAATGATGTTTTGGGACTGATTGTGTGTTCATTGTTTATGCTATGTCCTTATACGCTTGTCATCGGCTCCAGAGCAAATCTTGATTCCTCAGTAAACATGACATTGCCCCAGTCAGAGACATTCCAATTGACATGTTCCTGGCACCATTGTAATCGTCCCCCCTCTTGATTGGACGGATAGAGGAACACAAACTCGAGGTACCTGGGTGTACTGTCTACTCATATGTAATCTTCGGCATACAGTAGCTGCAGATATCGCCTTACCAATGGACACTGTAACCATAGATGTCACACGTGTGGAGGTCGCTCTGCGATTCCACTTGTCTACAATAGCAATATATCAATCTTCCGCAGGGGTTGTAACCCTTGGGCGACTGGCTACGGGCCTTCGGACAACTGTCTGTGTGGTTTCGAATTGTTTCTGTAAATGTGAAATTACAGAATGATAAACGTCGAAGAAAAGAGCAACATCTGTGATAGACCGTTCTGCTTCAATGCGCCCCACAGCATGCGAGCGCTCAGAATAATCCATTCGTCTTCATAGAAACACGTAAGTCTTGAAAACAAATTGTACGAAAGTTTTTAACACCTTCTATCGGCACTTACAATCAACTTCTGTAACTCTTCATAAAGCTGTCTTCTTATAAGACTGCCTTTTTTGCATATTCCTTGACATGAAAGTGCGATTGGCTGTTACCTAACGTATTTGTATACTTCTGTCTACCTCTGCAGCGAATTGCATCTTCTTCAATTCTGATTGGCTACCGGAAATTAGCATGTTCCTCTCCGTGCTTAAGTTTTGGAAGTGAGTATATGTCCTCTTACTTGAGATACATGCCTTTAAGTGTAACACAAATTCTTTTGCATTCATTTAAATCAGGCTTTTCTTTTCCTTTATTAAGAAAGACTGTATTGCATATTTTGTTTTGAATGCCAATAGCCAAAGTTTTATTACATTAAGTTTTATTTCATTTTGTGTTCATTTAAGTAAAGTCTTGTTTCCTTCATTATGACTCTGTTGCATATTTTGTTTGAGTACCAGTATCCAAAATGTTGTGTGAAGCTTATTAGTTAAGTTATTTTTTATTTCATTAGATTTATTGTTTAATCATATGTACTGATTAGTTTTCATAAAACCTTGCCTTCCACAGATTCAATATACCCTTTTCCTGAAAGATATTGGTATGTCATGTCATGAAGTACTGACTCTGTTTATGAAAGAATATTCTCTACCTACTTATAATTGCGAGAGTAAGGGCAGCATATGCAGTCACTCCTGGAGCGATAGCAAAGCTCGATACATATATAGTATAGAACATCTTTATGGAAAGAGGGGATCTGGAAAAAATTATAAAGCTCATAGTTGCAATGCGCTTCAGTCTCATCAGAGTATTTGTGTAAACGAAGGTGGATGTCCTTTTAAGACATTTGATTCTAAATATCTCGAAAATGTTTTGAAGTCTATTAATTTTGAGGTAAGTTTTTTATTATCTAGTGAGACTAAATGCAGCTAAAAATTATTGAGTATAATTTCTACCTGCATATACAATAGTATATAGTATGTAGAGTAAAAATTTAATAATTTCTGAAAGTTTTTTTTTCTGCTCTTGCAAATACAGAAATTTTTTATTTAAGTAGCTTGTACTTTTCTTTTTTTTTTTCAGTTACTTGATATATATCCATGATTTTTTTAGTAACCTGATATATATCGATGATTTATTAAAACATGTATGTTTTAATAAATCATCATACATGATTTATTATACATGTATGTTTTAATAAATCATGGATTTTATAATTGGGTAAAGAGGTGCATTTGCCAAATCAGAAACATTTTTGTTACGATTATTTTCTGTTTTGCTTCTAAATAAGCTATACTGAACTATTTTATAACCTTTTCTTTTATTAACTTGTTATACTGTTTAGGTTGAAGATATTGAAGATATAAAGTCATTAACGAAGAAGAAAAGGTTCAAAGAAGCTTGTTGTGTATCACTTTTAAAAAAGATGAGCATGTCCGTGAATGAACTCAGAACTATGGGAAACACTACAGAAGGTAATCTTTTGGTCACAGATGCAGTGAAAGATAATCATGATATTTCAAAGTGGTTTGATAGTATTTCTCTGCAAAATTTATCAAGTGATTCTTATTCTGTTAATAAAAATTTTATACAGGAACCTGAGTTCCTAACCAAATTATCATCTGTATTAATGAGCCCATCTGATTTCTATTTTATTTTGTCCAGTTTTAGAACAAAGAGAGAGAAATGTGTTTTCTAAATTATTTTCCTGTATTATCATTCATCTGGTCCTTCTGACAAGAAATTCTTCTATCTTTCGTGAAATACTGAATCTATGAATTGTGTCTTTCATAATTGGATTCCAAATTGTTGTTTTCATCATATGTTTGATGTATATCGTAGCTGCTGTTGACTTATTTCCTGGTGTTTGGTGAATTTAAAGAAAGCCTTTTTTTTTTCTATTATATTACATTTTAAGTATGTTATTTAGCTTTTGCAAGTAAAATATAAAGTAACATTTTGCTGAAAATCCACTAAATTTGTAGTTTGATGATTTTCAGTTTTCAACACTGCTTTAGTCCTCAACATATTGAAGAGATGGGGAGCTAAATAATATTTCTTTTTTTACTGTAATTAAAAAAAAAACTAAGAAGATTGAGAAGTCTGTTTGGAAGGCTAAATTAACTTCTTCAAACTTCTTCCTTGCAGTGCTTTTTAAAAAGCATTTCTGAATAGTTATGACAAAAAAAATATGTGAATGACTCAGTAATTTGGTTCAACAGTGGCCGTGTGGTAAAGTCACTGAACATTGGTTTTATCCAGGATTCAAATCCTGCCAAATAGGCTGGCATCATGAACATTTTTATGGTTTTCCCCATGTGTAATGTGTATACGAGCCAGTTTCTCTTAGAAAGCAGATAGCATTTGAATGCTTTGCCATAACTAAATAAACATTAAACCAAAATATAATACTTCCATTTTATATGAAATGAAATTCATTCTACTTTCAGAATGATGAATGAATGCCCTTTTTGTATGGTAAAAATGAATGTGATTTTGAAATTTAAGTTTATAAAAATATTAGTGGTACATAATTTTCTAAACACTGAACTACAGTTTACGTAGAATGAAGACAAAATATACAGGTCATTATTTCTTTTAATTAACCTAGAAGGCCTGTCATAACATTGGTTGCTATAAATTACCTTTCTTACTTCTGTAATCATGACTGTTAAGAGATTACATTTATGAATGAACTTGAAACAGATATTTGGAAATGAGAATAAAATGTACTCTCCTGTCTTTAAGGTCGTGGAAAATGTAGGATAATTCTGTTTGAAATGTTACCAATTTTTATACTTGCAGAGTTGCCAACTTTTCCTATTTCTGACCGTTCTCCCGCCAACCCGATTTACAATATATTTCTCCCGACTTTCTCTTATTCTTAAAATTTCTCATGATTTTTATGTAGCTTGGCTTATTACTTCGGTATTTGCATCCTCCAAAAAGTGATTTGGGGTGTCTGAAAGTACCCGGTTTTTCTATACATAGTAGTTTCATCAGTTAGAAATTATGGCGCGTTTCTGCTTTGTGAGCGAGAACACATGTCCGAAAATGTCATGTTCCATTTCTCCAATGAGCATCGAGTGCCACTGCGTGTCATCTGGCGCATATTAGCCATTGAATACGAAGCAAGGTCGAGGTCATTATTTCGTTCATCTAATCGCTAACCTGTGAATGTACATGCTTTTGAGAAATAATTTAGGAAATTATGATATTTCGTATTAATTATATCTGCAAAAAAGGTACTTTTCAAAAATCGTACACAGATGACTTTTCTTCTAATATTTCCTTAAGGAAATTTAATAATGCATTTGCGATGTGTACCGTTTGTCATTGCGAGCTTTCGATTTCGCACGGTGGAAGGGCCGTTGTTCTCAAACGTGTTTGTACACAAAACACAAGGACAACATGAGTTCTATTGAGAAAGAAAATGAAAAGTTACTTTTTTCTATGGAAACAAAGGACCAAAAAGTTATTAATACAGAATGAACTGTTTGCATTTAAGAATTAGTAACTGAACTTTCGGATATTGATTAGTAACGATTTGAAGTTAATTCATTATTAAAAATTATATTTTTATTTTTTAAAAATCTTTTTGTCGTTGAAAATAAATTTCCCGATTTTTAAAAAAATTCCCCACGATTTTTGAGTGTCATAGGTAGGCAAGTATATACTTGCTCCATCGCTTCTGACATTCCTGGAAATATTGGAAGAATGCCTTTTTTAATGTATGCCATAGATTGACCATCACATCGATTAAATTGCTGAAAATACTGATGCTGTGGAACCATGTTGATAAACAAGAACTGTGAGGTAAGAGAATGAGAAATACAGTAGGTGGTTGTGGCATGAAAGGAATGTTTTTGATCAAAGAAACCCAGATAGCTTTGCTCAAAGGGTGACATCAAACTGAACGATTGATAGCTACTTTAATTTTGCGCTAGAACACTAACTATTTGGTCTTGGTGATATAACTTCATGCATTTCTCTTTTGTATTAGGTATGTTAATAGTTTCTAACAGAAAACTTAAAGCATTGTAAGTTTCACACAAATTACTTTCCATCAAGTATTTTGAAGAGAGTATTATCAAGAAATTTATATCTAAAATTTTCCTGAATTACCAGCAGAAAAAGAGGGTTAATAGTGTGTATGTTGTCTGGAATCAAACAGACTGAGACTGTGATATAAAGCAATCGGTGATTTGTTGTGCTGGTAGTTACTAGCAGGTACTATTGGCTTACTAAGACGAAATATTCCTCATATATAATAGTAACACTATCTTCAACGAAGTGCACTGAATTTCAACTATTCATTAATGAGAATCAAAAGTTAAAAAATACAGGCTCTTTTGCTAATTATGTCAGATTCTGTAAATTAAAACAAATACTGAAGTAAAATATTCCTGAATCAAAAACGCCAAACAGATTCACTTATAATTTATTGATACCAAGGAACTTGTTGTGAAAATGCAAAAATAATAAGTAATAATAATTAGAAACAATCTGGCTGGGTTAATTTTATTCAGGGTGGAATCACTACTACACTAAGATCATAGTTATTTTAACTGCTTTAGATTTTACTTTGTGCTTCAAATCATATTGGTGCTCATTGGTGTTATGTGTAATGCATGACATGCATGTTTCCAAAGAATGTTATTTTTGATATAATATATGATCTTATTTCAAGTACTGGCAACTGGTGAGTCCACTGATCTTAAATAAGCATTTACAGTTAGATTAATTTCTTGACTCTGAGGGTGTCCCTTGTGGTTTATCTGTATCTAACTTTGCAAAACCTAGCGGAGTAAAGAAAGCCATTGTGGGCCTTATAAAAAATATTTTGCTTTAAGAAATCTTATTTATTAAATAAAGATGTGTTATTAAACTGCATATATTATTGTAGTAAAGAAATTTTCTGTTGTCATACTGCACTCTGACTTGAATACTGGATAATTCTTATGCTTAACATAAATTCTAAACAGTTATACAGTGGCGACATTTTTTTGCCTATCAATAATTTATGCATTTTAGAAACCATTTATTTAGGCTAAAGACAGTATTTGTATTATTTATGTTCTTGCAAAAGTAATGCATATGTGTATCTGAGAACTTCCATGTATTTATCTGGGACTTAATTCCTGACCAAGAATTTTGAATTCTTTTATCCTTTGAGTTTGATGTATATATTATTTGCTGTAGCTAATATTAAAATTGTAATTACTTTTCAATCATCTTTGAAAGTTCTTTTAACAAAATTTTACTGCTGTTTCTGTTTGTAGTTTCTTATTGTAAATCATTTTAATCATTTTATATCTCATTTCATTTAAATTTTAAAAATGAATGAAAATCCTGGCCGCATGGGTGCTTTTGTGATCTTCACCACGTGAAACATGATTACAATCTTTCGGAAAGTTCTTTTGGCATTCTTTTCCTTACAGATAGCCATTGTATGCTGTTCCTTAATTAAAATCAACAAATGCTCTTTTAATGCTTTTCAACCTGCAGATTTTAAAAGATGATAGAAAGGATAAAAGAATATTTATGCTCTGAAATATTACTGTATCTGCATTTGCATTCATTCTATTTGGTAATAAATAGGTTTAAAATTTATTTCTAAAAAATTATTTAGATCTAGTTTAAGAAGATATTTTTATTGAACTTAACAAAAATTTTGATCAGACTATCTTACATTTCATGTGAGAAGTTGAAATATTTTGCTGTACATGCTGGTCATGTATATGGATGAAAAAGATGCTTATTAAACTGCCTTTCCTTTAAAAATGGTATTTTATTGTGTCATGTCTCAAATATAATTAAAATCTCCTGAATGAAACAATGATGAAAAATATTTGTCATGTGTGAAAGCACTCACATCTTTTTTAAACTGATTATTTTCATTATTTCATTCTTTAAATGTAACAAAGTGATCACTGTATACAAAAATAGTGAACTGTGAAATACTCTCTTCAGAAAAATTTAAATATCTCTATTCATTGATAGGTTTTTAGAAATTAAAATTCACCTTAACTGGAAAGAGTTACCTGGAAATTTCTAAGTTATCAAAAACAATAATCAGAGATTCCAGTAATGTTTTAAAAAAATTAATAAAACATCCGAAATGAATTTTTGTGATTTGTCAGTGGCCAACGACTAATGATACCGATTCCAGAAGATTTCTGAAACTTGAAATTTATGTTCAGATTTCTTATATTAAACAATATATTTTATTAAACAACTGCAGAAAGAGTACTGAAAGGTACTGTTTTGCTATTGTAGACTGGTTACCATATGTCTCATTGAAGAAAGAGATGAATCTTCACTAGCTGATGCACTGGTTGCAGTTTGATATGGATGCTTAAGGAAAGCATACAGAACCTATCCTCTTAACAAGAATTACTGTGCTTTGCCATAATCAAATAAACCAAACCTCCTAACAAGAAAGGTCTTCCAACTTAGAACCACAAACTAGTTTGAGGAAAGAATTCAGCTACATAATACATTCAGAAAGAATGAAATCAGTTTAAATTAGCTGCTAAATTTCTTTGATAACCAGAAAAATTCATTAAATAACAAGTTTTATTCTTTTTGATAATAAAAAGAAAGTATTAAATAGCAAGTTTTTTATAAAGTTGCAAAACAATGCCACATTCTAATGTATAATTTTATTTATGTATCTGCTTCTTTACCTCGATTTTACAGTTAATTTTTATGGTATAGTATATCGGGCCCTCAAAAGTTCTTAACTAGCCTTTATAATTGCAATTGTTGGTTGTAGACATACACTTCACGTTCCAAAAGTATTTTAAATCATGCCAAGATTGACGTTTTTGTATTTTTTAATTGAATTTTACATAAAATACAAATCTAATATTTCATACATTCCATGAGTTCCCATATATAGGAAAATTTTATATTCATTATAAAAATACATTTAATTTCAAAAATTTGCTATTTTTGTTATCATTTTCAACTTGCTTTGAGGGTTCAGTTAATAAATAAATTAGAGTAATTCAAGGCTAATTTTTTCCTTAAAAGCAATTTAGTAATATTCTTATGTGATTCACTGATGTGTAATGCTATTTAATTTATAATTTTGTTGCAGCTAGAATGTTGAGTTTTCACACAAATAATTTAAGTTTTGAAATGTTTTATTACTTTAGAATCCTAATCAAAAACTCATACAAAAAACTGTTAATCTACAAATATTTTATTTTTTAATTTATTAAAATAAGGTAACAAGTTGGTAGTATGACAATATCAAAGCCTACAATTGTTTTTTAGAACAGAAATTCTGTAAGACTGTTGGTTAAATGCAAAAAAAGTTCATTACTTCAAACACTTCAAATATTCCTAAATTAGATACATTATGAAGAAGAAACCAAGAGGCTCTGGTTTCAAGAAAATTTAGGAAATAAATAAAAGCCTGGTACAAAAGTACAAATAAGGAAAAAACAAATGAAAATAATACATGATTAGGTATGAGGGGGGGACAGTCAACAAGAGGTCATCCTGAGATCTATTGGCCTCAATAGCTGTTGCTTTGTTTTACTTGAATCTGCGGAAGACATCCACTGCATGAAATGAGCAAACTAATGGTGAAAGTATGGATAAATCATTATGCACACTAAGTGAAGATGTAAATACATGAAAATTGCTGGAGAAGGAAGCCTGAAAGCTTAAACATCTGTCAGAAAAAGGGAAAATGGGTGATTAATTCACACTTCCTACACTCTTATATGATATAATTGTTGTTCTAGTCTCATGCAGAATGCAGAGGGTAAATGGGAGCACTGTTGCATTATCTTTTACGCATGCTTGGTGAAATTCTGAATTATTTTAGTAATTTCAGCAGATTGAGTATAATCTATAGAATTTTATAACAGCTGAGGCAATTGCTGTACCCGAGTGTTTGTTTAGGGAACATTACTCTCCTTTTTAATCATTAGGTTTCAATTCAGATCCAGTTTGAATCAGAAATAATTTTCTAAGGATACAATAGTCAATTGGTAAGCAAAGCAGCATAATCATTTATTCATGTGATACCTTAAACGTATGTGCAAAGTGTTTGAATTTGGTTTGGCTTCTATGATCTCCAGTCATTCTGCAAATACCACCCCTGAACTTGTTTCTGATTAACTTTTGCTTTCTGCATCATGTTGGTGGAAAATAGCCTTAATGCCTCTTTCTATTGTTTTCCTTTTTTGTTTTCATAATTATCTTAATTTTGACAATTCGTTTTGCTTTCCATTCAGTTTTTAGATTTTTAGTGCGGTCTTAAATTTTTTTATTGTTTTTATTACTATGTGATTTTAATGGATACATACATAATTCAGACATATTGAGCATTCAGGATTAGAACTTTATACCTTACACTCTTTGAACTAATAGCAATAAAATCATGTCACCAAGGCCTAATCTTAAAACTCTTGAACTTCTGCAGTACTGATTGAATGTCACTGTGTTATTTATTTACGGCAAAGCACACTAGAGCTTTTTTGGCCTGTGGTTTCTTGTTTAAGAAGTGCTTTTCTGAAGGATTTCCTGAGGAAAAGCAGCCTATATTTACTTTCTGTCATGAAAACCCCACATAACAGACTTATCATTTGCTAGGAACCCAGACTACATGCAATATAAATACCAGCAGTTAATGCAACAGTTAATCACGGCTGCTAAAAAATAGCTGTGGGGGAAAAAAAAGAACATTCATTTTCTACTATATTGTGAAAGTGATAAAACTAGTGTAATTTTCCTACAATTGGTTTGTAAAATGGATTTAGGTAAAACACTAATTAAATTTAAGTGCAAATAACAAAAAAAAAAAAAATGATAAAAATACAAACGTTACCTTTGACTACCAATCGTCTTCAATTTTAGGGCCTCAGAAGTTTTCTTCAAAGCTTGTACTGTAACAATCTATCACTTGTCTCAAAAATTGAGTCAGAATTGTTCATTCAAAAAAATTCATCACCTCCTCTAGAACTGTCAGGAGCATTAAGATTCCTAATGCCGCAATTCCATTTCTGTCTCATGTAACTCCTGAATAATTTGTTTACACAGAAGTGGAAAGCAGTACAGTTTTACCTCTCTTAAAACAGCTTGTTTCTTGCCATCAAAATTTTTCTTACGTTATTGAAAAAAAATTTGAAAAAAAAAGATTGTTAGATATTATTTTCCCTGTAGACAAATTTATTCTTTCTTCATCCATCTAGCCAGTGAGTGTCAGCATTAAGAGAATATCCTTCTGGTAGTGTTTAATTGGGTGATATACCTAAGCATAAAGGTGGCAATTTTATTCCATCATCATGGCATGATGTAACAGCAATGGAATGTAGTTCTTTGTAAACAGTCTGTTTGACATTTTTTGCACATTTTGAAACCAAACTGGTAATAGCTCGACATCCAAACAGCATAGAAGTCGCACCATATTTTTCGGTGTAAAAACGTGCATCATATACGTTGGCAATAGATTACGTTGCTGTACACACAAATTTTCACACTTTCAAAATGTACACTTTTCACAAGATTTAGGTTAATGAAGGCTGATTTTCTGCAATTTTAAACTGTAATTAAATATGTGATTATCGAACTTATATCAAGCATTTACACTATTCTTTAATGGTATATGTGCAGTTAAACCTTGGATTGCAAGTAATTTGGTCTACAAATACTCTGCAAGATGAGCAAATTTTTTAATAAATTTTAGCTATATAAATGAGCATGGTCTTGCAATATGAGTACTATGTATTTACCTGGAAATGGACATGAATCATGACTGAATCTATGATTCTTTGCTCTCTCATTCAGGGATTATGGGTAAACATCTGTTTTTGGTCATAGTTGATACGCCTTGTTCATTTTGTCAGTGCTCATGAGAGCAGTGGCATATCTAGAATTGAATTTTTTATGGGGGGGGGGAAGGGGATGTGCAACTACCATCATAATGTCAAAATAACCTTTGAACAATTTCATTTACATTGTTATGCTACTGAAGATGGAATTTTAATAAAATACCAACCAAACGACGGAATAAAACTTTTTCTTTTACAAGTGTATTTTTAAATATATACAGCAAGCTTAATCCTTTTAAGCCCATTCCTCGTGTACTATTTCGTGCATCATTTTTTAGATAATTTAGCGTAGAAAATGATTTTGCATATGGCAGCTGCTAACGTTATTAGGATTTTAAAAGTTTGTAAATATTAGGTAAAATTTATGTTGAAGGAATCTAAAGCTTCTGTTGCAGATAAGCAACTATTTTGCTCTTGTTGCAATTTTCTTTGCAAATGCTGATATTTAGTGCTTTATCAATATCATTATCTCACAAATAAAAAAAAATACGTATTTAAAATTATTTTGAGTTTTCCTTCATATTCAAAGGCTGAGCGGTAAAGTTGTTAAACCATGGTAGTTCTGTCTGGGGTTCAAATCCCGCGAACGGGCTGGGTGCATGGCCGTTTTCGTGGTTTTTCCCCATGTCTAAAACGTGTATACGAGCCAGTTTTTTTAGAACGTCCTCCACGAAGGCATCCCTCCCTTTAGGCAGAAAGCTCTCGAATGTCTTGCCGTAATCAAACAAACAAAACCTTCATATTCAGATTGGAGGGAAAATTTATTCTTTTGGAGAATTAGAAACCAAAAGAATTCAGTATTTCTTTCTGTTTAATAAAATGTTCTTTTAAATCCAGGATCACACCGTCCAAGAATTGATTACAATTTTTTACTTCAAAAATAGGATTAGGTGGATTCAATATGATATTAAAACAATATTTTTGCTTGTTTGTCAGTTGCAAAGGAGAGATTTCAAATTATACTTTTATTTGCTTTAGAACTGTGGCTGACTTTGAATAAGTTGCACTGAAAACGTTTTTTGAATTGTTACTAATTTCTTTGAGTTCTTATGACATATTGTCACATAATTGAATATCTGCTGGGATATCTATTGATTTCAACTTTAAAATCCTACTTAATGATAAGGTATATGTTTTTCGACTTGAAAATAATGCAGTCACAAAAGCAGAACATGACAATAAACTCAGGAGTACATAAGTCGCAGAAGATGATTCCTTATCATGCCAATTCTTTATTATTTCTAGCACGTGAACCAAAGGTTATAGTAATTCAACCATAACAGATTCGTGTCTGTCTATCCAACGAAGACAAAGGTTTTTCAGAGATTCTATTCTTGAAGATGGGCCGAAATTTGTTGTTATATTTTCTTGTAACATAGAATTTCTTTTTAGGGTGTTCACAAAACACTTTTATATCGTTTCTATGCAACTGCAAATACCTTTAACGTAACATGGATATGAAATTGCATTAATTCAAGTAATGAGAAGCACAATGCACATAGAGCAATGAAGGAAATGTTTCTCTTACTTTAGCTTTGAATATCCAGGACATACACTGTGGGGGGGGGGACGAGTCATTGTTTTTAAGAAAATTTACAAGCTTCAGAAAATTTTATCCCAAATAATCTGAGCATTGGGCCACGGGCTGCACAATATGTTGTGATTGGGAAATATTTAGAAATATACCCTAGAATATCAAATGTAAATATTTCAAGATTCTTGTGTTAATATCAAAAAATCTTTTTTATGAAGATAGTCCTGAGATGGTTCGATGTGTATAAAAATATACACAAAGTCGAAAAATAATAAATTCTGTTAACTTAGCCACTGGCGATTTCTAGTTTGCACGAGTAAAAGCAACAATGCGACGAACAAGTATCAGTAAAACTGAATACACTGAATTTAGCAGAATCCAAACGTCATTTGTTATTGTGAGTGCTTCCGGTTTCTTGAACTCAAACTATCAAGCTGAAAGTTATTACTTTGTTTGATTCATGAACATTTGGGAAGCTATCTTTAAAATGCTTGAATAATTTTTCTGTTAAGAATGCCTTGCAAAGTAACGCTTAATCATAAAAATTCGTTTTCTTTGGGATAAACTCATTTTCATCTTTCACCAAATAAACAACAGCACAAACTGAAACTGAAACTTTAAGTGATGCATTACTTGTAACAGTATAGGAATGTCATCCGTTAGAACAATTTGCCATTAATATCCACTTTGCAGTTTCTTCAGTTTTTTGAAATTTTTATGGGCAGGACGTTTGGCTGCCCCTAGAAAAATTCTCGTGCGCTTTCCCGAATTCAATTAAACAAACAATATAGAAAATATATACGTAAATGCGAAAAAGATTTTGGGAAAATAGATTTGTAGAAAGTATTTATAAATCAAAATATTCCAAAAACACGGCTTTATTCTAATCTTGATCACGACTCAGATAACACTCCGCAATAGTATAAGTTTACTTCTTTTCACATTCACAAAAAGATAGACTGAAATTGCTCCTAATTACGTTGAGTGTTATATTTCTAGTGATTTAACGGCATGTTCTTTTCAGATTACCGATAATATTAATTTTTAACACTAAAATTTACCATAATCAAACACCTGTTGAAAATTACACAAACATCAAAAAAGATTTTTTCCAAATTTTTGCGTTTTATCGGCTTGTGAAGATGAAACTTTGAAAACTGTATTACAACTATAATTGTTTTTACGAATGAAGATGATCAAGGAGAAATGAAAAATAATGCTGTGATTCTACCTAACGCAGGAACGAATATCACTAGTTCTATGCCAAAACTGCAAGATCGCTGCAATTGGAATTCCATAATTTCAAAATTATAAACACGCAGAACTGCTAAATTGCTCTAAAGTTACTAAACGATGAATCATCGGCCCTTCATTCTACAAACTATCTGGATTAAAGTCTAAAGTGTATCAGAATTCAAGGATTAATTATTTCGGAGTATCTTTGGTATAACACCAATTGTCTCCACAGCATAAAATTTAAATAGTAAGCAGAACTGAAAAAACAAATGCATACATAGACGTTAAGAAAAAGTAAAAGAAAAAAGCAACATGATTTGAGAATGTTTTGGGAGAAAAAGTTGGTTTTAAGCATTATAAATTTTTGACAAATAAGTAGCAGTTAACCAGAGATCTAAGTAGAACGCAAGTATTTATATATTTTAGATGTTTTTAAAATTTTTTGTAACAAGCACAATACTAAAGATAAAAGCGAGCAGGTTAGCGATTAACAGGCTCCTTCGTCCAAAATCAGAGATTAGTAATGTAAAGGGTCGTTTACACTAGGTTTTTTCTGAGCTAACGGAATCGGTTCCCTGTATAAATTAGCTCCGCTTTCGTAAAGTTCAGATTTTTCAGTGTTTAGATTCAAATGAATCACATCGCTATGGATAGTGCTTTAAGGGCCAAACGTAACTTTTACTTTGAAAGTCTCTGAGTTTCATAATATGTGTCTTCGTAGTGGTACTCCAGACAGTACGTGTATACAGAAGATAGGTCCTATAATCTATCTAACAGAGAAGTGCTTTGTGTTTAATTGACAGCTAGCTCTTTCGAGCTAATAGTGGGAATAATTAGCATCTACCTAACTTCGCTTTTTTGAGCACGCACTCAATATGAAGAAGCCAGATTAATTTTCAATCGAGCATCACACCAATATACGAGGGTTGGAACTTTAATAGTGGCAACACAGCTGAAAACACGCTACGCAACAAAACCAAAGAATATCGCGTATACCACACGTGAACTAGATACCTACTTTACATCTCCGCAAAAAGACTCGTCCTGCCTACGTCATGCGCATGCGGAGTGACGCGAAGAACGGATCCTTGTATTAGCTCGCGGTCTAAAGTAAGTGTTGTCAGGATGTTTTCAAAACAAGAACAACGATGTTGGATAAAAATTGAATGTGCCAGAGGTCGTACAACACGACAGTGTCATCAAGGGCTTCAAGAAGCTTGCGGGAAATCTGCATTGCTTTACAGAACCGTAGCAAGATGGGTGAAAGCATTCAATGAAGGACGCCAAAACGTGGCAGACATGCTGCGGCCAGGTCGTCCGAGTGTCAGACCTGCAAGCTGTTGCCGGCCACACTTTCTGCAAAACGCCCCTCTCATTTTGCATGACAATGCTCGGCCGCACGCAGCGCAAGCTGTG
The DNA here is from genome assembly GCA_000611955.2 of Stegodyphus mimosarum. Lineage (NCBI taxonomy): Eukaryota > Metazoa > Arthropoda > Arachnida > Araneae > Eresidae > Stegodyphus > Stegodyphus mimosarum. The sequence continues at coordinate 540,794 of KK121574.1, read as the reverse complement.
ACTGATTTGTTCAAGCGATGGGGCTGGGAAGTGCTTTACCATCCACCATACTCCCCAAATCTAAGCCCTTGTGACTATGACTTAATTCCTAAGATGAAGGAACCACTTCGTGGCACTCGCTTCCAAACTGTTCCTAAGATTCTTGCGGCAGTAGACCGGTCCATGCAAACTATCAACAAATCAGGCGCTGCTACAGATATTCTGCGACTTCCACATCGTTGGAAACGGGTTGTATACAATGCTGGCGACTATATTGAAGGACTGTAAAACATGGTGACATGAATCACTTTTGTATTCCTTGTAAATAAATAGTTGCCACTATTAAAGTTCCAACCCTCGTATTTTAAAGGGTCTGGCCTTCTTAGGTAGCACACAATTAGACCATAACCCTAGAAGACAAGTTGTGAGTTTTCATTATGTCTTGCAAGTGCCACAGAGATAACGGAAAGTGTGTAAAGGACCCTTTATTAATCCAAACAAAGGTTAACAGAACGGCACTAAATGAGATCGGTTAATTACGACAAAGTGATCAGTGCCGTCAGTATAAGGGGAAGGATGGCTTCGTGAGTGACTTTCTTGACAGTTTTTATTTCATTTAAAGGTGAAAACGTTGAAGGATCTATGAAGCTAGTCTGTTCTTATATCGACGCAAGCAAACCTAAAAATATTTCGGGGATTTAGCAACTAGGCCTACTGACTGGGTCCGCAGTAATAGGGTAAAAATTAATCAATAAGCACACAAAAGGACTGAATAATAAGGGTTCTATGTTGAATTTAGCTCTTATTTTTTGACATCATATGTGTCTAGAGCTTCTACGGCCAGGGCGATGCCTGATTTTGCAGCCTTTCCTGATATACAAACAAATAAGTAAAAAATTATCAAAATGACTTTTAGGTACATAAATTTAAATTCTGTTTTGTTTATTGAAGAAAATTTTTAATTCCAACGTTTAAAAATATTATTATTTCAAAACCATCGGTGACATCGTAGAGGTCTACTTGATTGCTCCAGTTACTGTAATGTAGACAGTAAGTAAATTTTCTTACATCGAAATAAACATAAATCATAATTCATAAATACTCCTTAAATGATTTTCATTTAGAAAACTCTTCTCACAACTAGCAGCACTTACAACAATTTTGAAGAAAGTTCACAATAATATTACAATATTTGGAACTTTTTTTTAACGAAGAATTTTGCCTTATGAATGTGTCTGCGATCAGAATTTAGTTGGTTTTTGTAATTCTCGTTCAAAGGTTTCTGCGGAATAAAAAGGTATAACAAGAATGCGTAGCTGTTGAAATCTCGTGGGGATTTTTTGAATAATTTATATAGAGTAAAAATTACTTTTTCCTCAGTGTAATTCTGTACGGTAATTCAGAATCTCGTTACTATTTACATGCCTCAATGATCCACATGACTAACCCCTATAAAATAATGTTTCATGCGAAAAATACCGTCCTCCAAAAATGTGCCACCGCCTCCCCCCTCTAGGTACGTCACTCTGGAATCACAGAATGAATTCAATTGGATCATATTATTTAATTTAAGGAAAGAACCTGAGAGATATCTGGATTTAATTCCACTCTAATTTTGCGCGAAATCTCTCTAGATATTACAGCAAAGTGAGTCGTTAATCGCTTTTTAATCATCTGTTGAAGCTTTGGACTGCAATAAGATCATTAATAAAGTTTTCATTGTTTAAACTGCGTTTTCTGTGCAGTAATTTCTATAAACATTTCAATTATTAGCATAAGCACAAAATGAGTTTTCTAACGCTATCTGACTGTCCCTCATCTTCATACTCTCATTACAAAGTAAAATGTTTAAATATACAGTAATCAGACAGACAGACAAAGAGGTAAAAGCTTTTCCCTCTAATTTTCGATGGTTACCTTTTATGTGATAATTCTTCCCCATCCACTACATGTTACTTAGTATTTCCTTTAGTATACGGAAAATTTCTGGGATCATAGGCTATCCATTTATTATATAACTGTATTATACTGTTATGTTACTTTGTTTAGGTTCTAACGCCTGCATACCACAGCTTGCGAACGATTTTATGTTGGACGGTGCTGCCATGTAGCGGCATAATACAGTGAATAGTAATGCCCAGAAACAGAAGTCCTCTATTTTTTTTTTTTTTTTCCCTGCTGCATTTACTTATTTAATCCATTTGTCACATATCAAAATATATCATATACCAAAATATTGATTGCATCGCTACTGTTACATTGCAAATGCATTCCAAAGTCGAACGCTTTGATTATGCTTAATTTGAGAATGGTGTAATTTTAATCCATCTCGTTTGCGAGTCATGCGAATCCGTAATATGAAAAATGTAATAGTTTTTAGAAATGAAGAGCTAGAAATTTGAGTTAAAAGTGTTCCTTAAGAAGTGCATGTATATGCGTTTGTGGGCCTGTATTTAAAAATAATGTATAAAATAAGCAAATAAATGCATTATAAAATAATGAGTTTTTTATTCTGTATATATGTATATATAAAACGAAAAGCCCAATATTTAATTTACGTTCCGACTTTAACTTCATTTCAATTCACTGTCAATATATATACAGTATTACAAAATTTATTTAAAAACATAATTTTTCCAAGTATTTTCGCGCTATACACTACGGAAAAGTGATTAGTATAAACAAACAGTAAGAAATTTAGAACCTAGTTTTACACAAAGACCCAGTAGTGAAATTCAATACCAATAAATTTATAAATACCCTATAAATATGCGAAATAATAATTAAAGAAATGTGAAACTAAAACCTAAAAATTACAAAAATCAGAAAAAAAGATACCAAAACTAGAAAAAATACAAAAGAAGAGGAATTCAGTCAAATCTGATATAACGTTATCAAGTGAAGGATACGTCAGACTCAGTTACAATCTCCCTTCCACTTGAAAATCACTACGTTTCTGTATACAAAATTAGCTGATGAACTATTCTGAAGTATTTAATTATAACAGTTTATCCGAAAAATATAAAATGTTATATTATTATCCCCAGCATTATATTAGGATCTGATTGAATTCCCCTTCTTTCGTATTTTTTTTTTTTTTTTTTTTTTTTTTTTTTCCTGGTTTTTGTAATTTTTAGGTTCAGTTTCACATTTTTTAAATTCTTATAGGGTATTTTGAAACTTATTGGTATTGAATTTCACTTCTTTTTGTTTTTTGTGTAAATTTAGTTTTAAATCTATTACTTTTTGTCTCTATATACATAAAGATGTATCTTTGATTTTAAAAAATGCTTGAAATTTTACATATATGCTATCAAAAACTTTAAACAGAGATGCCAACCATTTGCCAAAAAATGCAGCTTGTTTAATAGATTAAATACAGTCAATCCAGAATAATCGCGTTTTCAATTATCAGATGGAATTTCTGATAATGTTACTAGAATCGTCAGCTTAGTTAACATAGATATTCAAAATACTGCGCCGCTGCCTTAGCGTTGCAAATGCACTCTTAAAGTAGAACGCAGTCTCACTTGCGATTCATATTATAATATTCAAACTACAATAAGAAATTATATTTTTTAATAAACTATAATATTATTTGAAATAATTTGAAAATAGACTTCTTAAGTAGCGCGCGCGTGTG
>KK121574.1:499240-521220 GCA_000611955.2 Stegodyphus mimosarum | reverse complement strand
ACAGTGATATCTTTTTATTCACAATAACTGGTTATTAAAATACGAAAAATTGTATATGAAAACTTTCATTCATTGAAAATAAAATTCAGTATAAAATATATGCAGTATTTATCCTTAAAAACTATGTCTAAAGGCAGTCTAACGGAGTTTTTATTTTATCAATTTTTATTTTTAATTAAAAATTTACAGGAACAAATTATCGTCTTGGTAGTTACAAACTTCCGAAGGCGAAGGGCCATTTCAAAATAAATCTTACTCAAAAATATTAGTGCAGTTTTGCTAATAGTTTTTGATATGATTGTGAATAAATTAAGATATTCTGAAAACTCAGAAATTCCAACAAAAGCATGACCTTAAGAAATAAAAGACACTAGCCAGTACCTCTGTTCTAATTACTAATATGAGCCGGTTTTCCTTAGAACTTTCTCACGGAAGTCACATCTAATAGCGTCAACCGTGTTAAAATACCTATTAACTTATGGAGAATCTTTCACAATAAACTGAGTATAGGTTACGTCCAGAAGATGATTCACTATGTATTAAGATCTCGTGATGATGTTGTTACGAGATGATTCACTTATGTGTTAAAAAAGATCAAGAAATAATTCTAAATCTTTCAAATAAAAAAATCGAAAAATTAAATGTTTACTACTGGAAATAAAAATTACATAAATGTAGAACTCTCTCTAAGGCGACCATTCACGTTCTAAAGGATCTTTTCTATGAGTCTGGTCGTCTTATAAAAGTGAATTCAATACCAAAGAATCATAGTTACACTGCTCACTCTTAAAGGTGGCTCCCTTAGGAAGATAGTTCACTGAATATTATAAAATTTCAAGCAATAACTAAACGATTTTCGAGTAACCTATATTCGAAAAAATTAAATAATATTCTTGCAGTACTTATAAAAAATTTTAAATGTAAAGTTAAATATAAAGTATTTTCTTTAAAGTCATCATTCGCGATTCCGAATGTTTTTAGTCTTCTGTGGATCTGTTCATCTTAGAGGGGTATTGTTTAATACTTATGTTTACTTATGTTCTCAGAAAGACTAGTCTTTTTAAGAAGTTAATCTACAAGATAGTTCATTGCAATTAGACATTATTTCTGAAAGAATTCTGTTTTTATATATTTTAGGAATAATTTTTAACAAAAATAAAACAAGATTTAATTTTTGCTGAAAGAATATCACAAAGTGAATTAAAATAATTTTTCAGTTTGGTAATTAATTAAGCAATTTTAGTGCAGGTAACCTCAAGCAGCTACTCATCTTCCCTTTTCTAATTTTTTAGACAATATTTTTAATAAAAACTGCCAATACAACTTTAAAAAATAGTTTAAATAAATAATGACTTTTAATAGTTAAGTACATAAATTTAAAATTTTATTAATTACTACACTTAGCTACAATTATGCTACACTTAGCACTTAGCTTACAATTATGCTACACTTAGCATTAATTTTCTAGTTATTTTTAATTTCTGAATGCGTAAGTTTCCTTCCTGCTTTTGCTATAAAAACTTATTAGTTAATTTGAAAAATGTGAAATATGAAGGTAAAACCATTTCTCACTCCTTCTTGCACTCGCAAATCCCTATGTTAATACATTTACAACTTTTAAAGCCTGAAAAAAACCTGACTGCTATATTATCGTCATACGATGATTTGTAGGTACTTTATATTTCCATGATATTTTCTACGACGACGTTTTCTGTGAATTTTTTTTCTGCGACAGTTTTATTTTCGAAGACGATGTTTTAGAACTGTTATGTTTTCCCTCCTTGCTTTGTTTTCTCCCACGGTGTTTTGTTGAATGACGTTTTCGTTTCGCATTGCTTTTTTTGTGAGGTAATCTTTCGTGATGCTTTCGGCCTGATGCCACCCCTCAACTGTTTTGTTAGTCTTTAAAATTGGTTTCACTTATAAATTTGCAATAATCATTTGATTAGTTTTTACTCTTTGCTAACTGTAATGCAATTTATCATTTTGGAGGGTCGTTAATTCCTTCTGCTTTTACAATATAGATAAGAAACGCTAGGTATATGTTTATGAGACTAAAAATGCGAAATATTTGATCTCACATGTTACCTTTCTATGTGACATTTTATTAAAATCTGACATTAAATTTCATAAATTTTAAATAAATTTCTTAAATTTCATTCTAATAGGATAACAAGGAAAATTATCCGAAATGTACGGTAAATAAAAATTTCAGATGAAAGAAATAATTCGGAGTTTTCCTGAAAATACAAATGTAATAGATTAGAAGATCTAAGTTCTAACGTTAAACTATTCATTGTATATTCAGAAAGATAAATTATAGTATTTAGCAAAATTAAAATAGTCATCTAAATTCTCGAAATGGAACAAAATAGTAAGATATCATCAATATCTATTTATATAGTTAGAAAAAAGAAGAATCTAACTTATTTTCCAGCATGCGATTGTACTCTGAAGCACTGAATAAATCAGATGAACGGAAGAACCATGGGATTTAGTGAATGCCTTCTAATGCTGAAAGATTTCTGAAGGCTTCTTTTACGTACATATAAAAATTTTTTATGTTAAGTTAAAGTAAATTAGTAAAAGCGTCGAATTATCAGATGTTTTTATGTAGTACAGATGTTATTAAAATGACAGTTGAGAAGTTATTGAATTATCCGAGATATCGAATCAGTACGTGCAATACATTTCCTCAGTATGGCGACAGCATTACTTTGAAATTTAAATGCTAATGATCCTAAAAAATACACTGGTGTGCAAAAATTAAGGACGAGACGGTTTTTTCAATATAACTTTGTACAAAAGCTTTCCAAATCAACACATTTAATACCGTAAGATCCCCAATACGTAAGGACATAAGTAATGTAAGCAACACTTACTAAAAGAGAAATCAGAGGGATAAAAAGAAGCTTTATTGAAAAAGTAGCATGGAGCGCAATGCGACTGAAGGCCGAAACATCCCTGTGATGGGTGTCCAGCAAGAAACATCCGGTCTTTAATAGGGGATATGATCTCCCCTGACTGCTAGGCAGGTTTCACATCATTTGTGCATGCTGGATATGTGGTTGTTAATGAGCTGTTGAGACACTGCTGCTCGTTCCTCTTGTAGCACCAATCGCAGTTTCGGAATCGTTACTGGCGATAAGTTACGTGCTGCCACGGGTCTCCCTAGTAAGTTCCGTACATGCTTGACGGGATTTAGATCCAGAGACCTTGCCGACCAATCCATGTGTTCAATATCTTCACTCTCCAACAGCTCTTCGACAGTAACTGTGCGATGAGGTGGAGCGTCGTCGTCCATGAAGAGGAACTGAGGACCCATAGCCCTTGTGAAAAGACGCATGTAAGGAAGAAGAACCTCGTTACAATAGCAGTCCCAGGTGACGAACCTCCTTGGGAGATATGAAGGTCGGTCCGGCTACCAAGCATTATGTCTGCTCGAACGAGAACTCCGCGACCTCCAAAACAGTCCCTTTTGATGATGTTAAAGGGGTTATTGCGTGTTCCCCGCTCTGTCCAGATGTGTATGTGTCTAGAATCGCAACTCAGACTAAGTCTGCTCTCATCTGTAAAGAGTACTCGTCCCCATTCATTGTCTCTCCAATTTCGGTGTTCCCGGCACCACAGAGAACGCCTTCTCCGATGGGCAGGCGTTAGAGGTACACACCGTACAGGGCGTCGTGCAAACAGACTACCACCGTGCAGTCATCTGGCCACTGTGAAACGCGATATCGGTCGTCCAGTCACCTGTGTCGTGTGTCTAGCGATTTCTCCCGCTGTCTGCCGCCTGTTTCTTCTGGCCTGTAAGGCAATATACCGGTCATCTGCGGGTGTGGTTCCTCGTGGACGACACCCGCAGATGACTCCGCAATGGAGATAATCCCTAATAAAACTACTAAACCCCCGGATAGCTGTTCCTGTAGTTTGAAATTGTCTCAAAAGTCGGGAAACGATGCTGTGAGCAATTCCGAACTCTGCAGTCACACTTGTCACACTGAGGCCTTCCTCCAACTTCCCAATGATTCGACCTCGGGTAAAAGCATCCAGATGTCGTCTAGCAGATTGATTATTCGCCATTTCTCGCTGAGGCAGCAACTCGGTGTAATTTTAACTGCTATACGGCGTGCAATCTCTTTGCCAGAAATACTGATCTTACACCGATAGCATGCTTTATACTACTCAGATACTCCCCCATTACGTCTACCTGCATATCTGCGCATGTGCTACCGTACATCACCTTACTTAATCTCCTGATTGGTCTTTCTGTCCGCTCTGTCTCTTCGTTCAGCTGATATGCTAATTTTTCGACTTCGTCCTTAATTTTTGCACACCAGTGTATGTTAAATTTGTAAAACACTGGTAGTCCATTACGTAAAGCTTCAGTTGCAAAGGAAATCACAACATCTCAAGCACATGTCAATGGAGATAATCCCTAATAAATTTAAAAGAAACCGCAAATAAAGGAAAGTGGCAGAAAGCTCTTATAAAATGAGAGAATAAAGTTTAATAAATTGCTGGTTAAGTTTAATTAGGAGCTAATAATTATTTTTTCATATTCTAACCCTTATTTTTGAAGATGTTTATAGCTTAATGCTCATAATGAAATTAATTTCACAAAATCTTTCTTTTGTGTCTCTTCCTAAAAACTGAATCGGTATTCTTTCTTTTCTTTGCAGATCAAAAATGCCTTCAGAAACAAGGAAAGAGCACAAATGCAGTCATCACACAAGATCTCGTTGGCAGAACTTTCATTTCAGCGGCAAGGTCATAATGTGTAGTGTTTTCTTAGGCTTAGCTTTGATACTTATTGGTGGCCTAATATTAGTTATCGGAATCGATAGTAAAGATGAAAAACCTGCGAATTATGAGGAAATCGAAACTAAAGCTCCAATGTCTTACGTTGGTCCTGCCATTATGGGAATAGGTGGTTTTATAGTAATTGTAGGGATTGTAATGTGTCTTGTTGAAACAAAAGTATGTCGTAGAAGCGCTGATGCAAGACCACTTATACCTAATCAACAAGAGGATCCTAATCCATCTACTGAACCATTAGAAGGAAATCCTACCCACAATCATCATCGGGGAACTCGAAAAAAGTCTTCTTCACCTAGACAGCACAAAGTAGCAAATAAAAAGCCACATTCTAGGAAGAATAGAACTGAGCAGAAGTCTCCGTCACCTGCTTCGCCACAACCAGTTCTTTCAGAAGCAACCATAAACGCATCAAAGCAGCTCTTAAGTGCAAGTGATAAGTTTCTAACACCTCCCAGCTCTTTTGAAAAAGAAACAATGGCTTTGCATTCAAATTCGCGTGACAGTGAAACTGTAACTTCATCATCTTTCTTGAAATCTTTCACAAGTTCAGAGACATCATGGAATGTGAGCACAGAATTTCAGACCCCATCAACCTCATTTCATGATTCATCGCAATCTCCAGGGCATGATATGCAAATTGAAGAAGCAACACCGCCAATATCAACTTCAAATGCTCTTCCCCTAGATTCCGAAAACTCATCTTTTATAACGCCGGTGGGATCATCTGATGAAAAATTCTCTTCTTCTAACATATCGGCTTTAGAAGCAAAATCTGTGCCTGAAATAACTTCCAACAGCATTGTAAAAGGAAATGAAAACCCACATGCTAATACTGAATCAAATGAAATTACGAACAATGTTTTATTACATGATGACATGAGTCTAATATCACCAAACTACCACAAGCACGATAAAAAAGCTATTTTTGTGGATACGGCTAAAGATGAGGAGCCTGCTGATGTAAGAGTGATAGAAAAAAATACAGACTTATTAGCAGATAAGGACACAGAACTCAAAACATCAAATGTCCAAATTGTAGAACGAACTATCAATTCAGGTGATTTATCAGCAAATTTTGATGAACATACAAAACCTCAAATAGGAACACCTGTAATAAATGAAATAAATCCAGTGTTGTCAATATTAGAAAACAAACCTACACAACATGAATCTGTTCATCAAACCTCAGATAGCTGTGTCACAGATGACTTGAAGAATCAAATACTGAGTATGGAAATAAAGGAAGCTAATATTCCAAACAAAGATCTGGATAAAACAGTGACTGATGTTAATAAAGAGTCTCAAGAAATGGAACACCTAGCCTGCAATGTGGAGTCAAGTCTCAAACCTAGCACAACTTATGACAGCAATAATGTCAACAATAATGAAGGAACATCGCAAGCAGAAGAACATTGTGATTTCCAAAAGAGAGAAATATTACAGTCCACTAAATGTCATGATGTAGCAAATGAAGATGTTGCTGATAGGGAAAATCTTAATGAATTAGAAAATTTGGAGACTATAATTTACCGCAATCAACAGTTAGAAAAAAACGAAACTGCTAAACATCTCGATAATTTGGGCTGTTTTACATATGAAGAAATTAATGGAACAAAAGAAAAGAAATACGAAAGCTCAATATCAGAAAAAAACTTTTCTCACGATGACAAAAGTGAAGAATCACCTGAAAAAACTAATGCTGCTTCTGAAAACACTTCACATTTCGATCATTTACAGCAGGCGAGTAATGAAATTTTAACACACACTAATGATGCTACAAAATGCATACACGAAATTCCAGCTGAAAAAGACGCTTCAGTTGAAACAGAAGAAATTGAGTCCGAAAAGAATATTCAAGCAGTATCAGAAACTGAAATTAGCTAACAATTTTTATTGGGTATGAATAAACGTAACAATTTTAAAAACATTCTCAAGGCATTTTCGAATTAACCATTATTTGTAATTCTTTTCTTGTTAACCTAATTTATCATAATTTGTGATATTTACCTTGTTGAACTATTTAATCACTGTTTATGATTTTTCTTGTTAAAGATTACATTTATAATACAAAAGTAAGTCTTTGTATTAATACGAAGCTTTCTTCCAAAGGAACTGAAATGTTTCAGCTAAATCTCAAGAACATACGCGCTATATTCCAAGAAGATAATATAAACAAAATATTTTCCTGAATATAACAGGAAAATTACATTTTTGTTCATACGTTATTTGAACCTGAACCAATTAAATTTTTAACTATACATCTCGTGCAATTATATTTTCCTTCGTATCTTTTTCAGAAATGGCCTCTTTCATGTTTATGTACACTAAGCAGCTAAAAGTGTGCAATAAACAGTAAACATTATGAATGCTTAAAATATTTTTCATTTCAGGACCTTATTTTAACTTTTTAAAGACTCTTTTTGGAATTTCTTAAGCTTAAATCCCTACTAATTTTTAAAATAATGAAGGGAAATTTTGATAAATTTCGAAATTCAACATAAGACTAGAATAAGTTTCAATAAACACTAAAACTAAATGTGTTTTAAATATATATACGAATTCACGATTTCTTTTCCTAGGAGGTAATCCTAAAACTACTTAATAAATACACTCACATTTAATTACTAAGCAGCTTTAGCGCTTTATATATATATATATATATAAAACTTATATATATATATATTGTACAATATATATATATATATATACATACATACATATATATATAAAAAACTTAACCTTCACTTGTAGCAAAATCGGTTTAGACAACAGCAAAGTTTCACATTCTGTAAATAATCGCGCAATTGTCAAGACACTTGAAGAGCAATATCCTCATTATGTTACATTTTTTTTTTTTTTTTTTTTTTTTTTTTTTTTGCACATACCCTGTTACTAGATGAATGATCTTCTCTGTCACCCCTTTCACAAAACGAGGACTCAAATTAATCGGACAAAATGAAATATTTTAAGCTCGAATTTTATTTAATGTCATATAATTAAGCAAGATAATATATTGGAATGAATAAGCTAGAAAAGGGAGACGTATATTAGTTTAGAAAATTGAATCTGAAATATGATTGAATCAAAAAAAAATATTGATTTTTAGTAATGTAACATGCTTAATGTTCAGTACGAATTGTATAAAGAATTTTCTCCTTCGTCCTTGTGTGCCTTCCTGGCGTATTTGGAAGCATGTCTGACTAGCGTCGGAAAGTTTGGAGTTTGAATCCTGGCGAGGACATCGTTGTTTTCTCATGTTTCTTGCTTCGAAAGACCTTATTGACTTGAGAATTGTTTTACAAGTTTGTTTATTTCTGATGAGAAGCAACAGTGTTGCACTTGATTTCCGTAATACCGAATAATATAGTTCACTACCTGTTAAAATGTTTGTGTAATAAGTTACATATGCTAAGTTAAATTTAATTTAAATTATTATTTTGTTTGAATTTAATTTAAATTTAATCTTTTAATTGAAATTAAATCTTCTAAGTTAAATTTAACGATTAATTCTATTAAAAAGTTATTTATATATTTTCTAATTCTGAAATATAAAAGAAAGTTTGAATATCGTATGAGATTAGCTTTGTAAATATTAGATAGTTGTAGAATGACCACCACTGATAGATCCGCATCAAATTTAGTGTTTTTAAAAATTTTATTGCCTCAGTAAGTTTATTTGGTATTTTCTTCCTCCACAGTAATGACAATAACAGCATGAAAATTAGACACATGAATTCATAACTTATTTTGAGCGCATAAGAAAGTGAAAATGAACGAGCCAAATCAGCTTTAACTGCGTATCAAAATTCCTGCTATATATAATTAAGAAATACCTTTTCTTCTTAGTATTTACTTAAAAAAATAACGAATTTAAATTTAATTATCAGCGCAATGACTACCGTCTTTACCATCTAATTTCATCAGTAGAAGATTAAATAAAAATTGTTATAATATATTTATGAAATACTACAATAAATTAAAAGATACAGCTAGCAAACGAAGGCCAGTTTTTGTTTCTAGAAAAGTGTACCTAGCGGCGAAAGTGCAGTTGGAAAATAAGTTTACATAGGATTCAAGTTCCAGAAAGAGATAGAAGACACTTTAAGATGAAAATTTTGATTTTGTGATGAGCTCTGTAGCCAATTTTCTAATGAAATAAATTTTGAAAGTCAAATGTTAAATGCTGAATTGATTATGACAAAGCACACTAGGTATGTCTACCTAAGCATATTTTCATTCCGCCTGTTGATGGCTTTCTAAGAAAAATTGGCTGCAAAACTGGGAGAACTATGAAACGATCTAGTGGATGGTTATTCCCGCGTGGATTCAAACCCGGCTTAAACTAATAGTAATTAGCTGTTTTATTTACTCGGTAACTTAACAGGTTTCACGGTGTTGAATCCTGAAATGTGTAAATTCCACTATTTTTGCCCTATAGTGTTAGTTTCTTTAATTTTTCCGAATGTTATTAAAGAATGTAGTTACGAAGAACTTTTTAGTTAATAGTAACAAGTGAAGACTAAAAAAACAGTGGAAAAGAGCTAAAGTACGTGCTTTTTTGGGGGGAAAATTTGATCAAAAGTGTTACAAGAAAACAAATATTTCCATATTTACACATGTATTAAAACTGTATTGTGACTCTCTCTTCATCAACCTTAACCGATTCACTGTTTTTAATATTAGCTATAAACAGGGGTAAAATAAGAAATCATTTACAAACACCTTTCCCTGCCAAACAGACTTATGTTGTCCAAAAAATAAAATAAAATGAAAAGTTTACTTTTTCTGAAGAGTTAATTATGTTAGCAAAGCGGGATTAAAATAATGAATGAATCTTTTTAGCATTTTATTTCTGCGTAAGATTACATGTAACTAGCGTATTGAATAACTGAGAATGTACTGTTCGTTTCTACATTAAAATCCGATTCAAAACTATATCGTGTATGCACTCACTTTGTAAGTGGTAGGTTACATCTGAGATTATTTTATGCTGATTAACAACCAAGGCTCTCCGATTCGCAGAAAACTACAATGACATGAGTTTTGATGTTTCTCCGTACCTTTCGAGCACGTGATTAATTTAGCAGTTTTACTTAAATTCATCTAGAACATACAACAGTAATATTACAAATTGCTCTAAACAAAGAGAAACAAAAGCAAATCAGAATTCAATATTTTTTCTTGAGCAAGTTGGCATGAAATAATTTTACTCAGTCGTCATCCTGAATAGATGACTAGAACTTAGCTTTTTGAAAGCAGTTTTTCTGAAGAACAGTTAATAGTAGCAAATTTTAAGAAAGAGTGATTAGAACAAAGAAGTACCAATGCTGAAATGGCAATACATATTATGTTCAATAAATGCTAACACTAATTTTCTTGGTAAAGTGCTGATAGCGCTGAACAATTGTCCTCGAGTCTGGTGAAAGAAATTGTTTTTCAAATACTTCACATTTTGCCTCCATGGGGATCCCAAGAATTTAATTGTTTATGCTCACGTAGTTAAAAATTACGTTAAAATTACTTAATAAGAAACAAGAATAAAAAAAAATATTTTTTATTTTTAGTTAAATTTGTGAAAAATAAAACAAATTGAAATTTTTTTAAAAGAAGTCTTTTTTCCATAAACCTCGAAATTTATATTCAAAACAAATTTTTATGCATCTCTTTAATAACTCCTTAAAAGAATCAAAGTAGTGCTACTTTTACCGTTAATTTTAGTTGTTTATAAAAAGATTATCAGATTTCAGACATATTCTTTTCCTTAATCGAAGATAGCTGGAATAGATTTCAGAACCTACTGCACATATAATATTGGAAGCTCTGTTCCCATTTATGTCTCAAATAACTAAAAACTATTTTTTCAAATCTATGCTCGAACAATATTTCTGATATGAGGAAAATTTTACTGAAGTGTTTCCTTAAGCTAAATCATCACTTCAGAAGTACCATTTTACGTAATTGCTTATCTTTTTACTGCTTGCGATGAGCAGACGATCTTCAAAGCTTTGGCTTCATGTCAAAAGGTCTTATCAATACCTTCCTAGAAAATTCAAGTAATACTTTAAATTTTGGTAGTGTTGGAAGTCCAAGAGCCAAATCAAAATTAATGCAATTTTCATCTTTCTTTAAATGTTGAAATAAAACAGACAAAAATTGTATTTCTTCATTATTTTATGTAATTTTAAATTGAGTCTACTAATACGTTTGAAAAATGATTTTTTTATTCGAAAACTAAAAGAAACCACTCCCCACCGATATTTAAAACAAAGTAACTTAAGACAAGTTAATTATTCCCAGGAAATATTCAGGAAGTGAAAAGTTTTTCCGAAATGAAAAACAATAAGCAGGTTACTATTCCCAGGGAAACGGGATGCCTGATCCCCGGGAAAAGAAGTCCTAGTTAGGATGAATAATTTATAGAAACTTCATTCAAGAACAGCGGCTTGGTTTTTGCCGCGCAATGCAACTAAATATAGCACTTATTTTTCTGCTCTAAGCTTGCTTTAAAAAAATGCCCGAAATTCTTAAAAATTATCCTGTCATTCCCGCTTTTATCTCGGCAAAATATCTACAGAAACTTCCTAAATCCTTTAGTTGATAAAATAGTCACAGAAATTTTCGAAATTCTTCAGTCAGCTTGTGGGGTTCCAACCTTTTGTCTGGCAGCTAAATGTGAGGAACCTCGTGCACAGATAAGCGAATAATCTCTTGAGTGCGTAAACAGAGACTTGGGACTCAAGAAGAGTTAATTACCCTTTATTTCTCAAAATAAGAATTAACACAGTCGGCTCCTATCTCAAAGCGTATAGCAAAGACTCCACTTGGGCTTGAACTCAATAAGAACTAAAGCTTAACTAATGCTTAACTAAAACAATATAGCCGAAAGCATCAAGATTCTAAGTAGTTGGACCCTAAATCTCAATTAAGTTGGCGAAGCTATCAAGGGCCTGAAGTACGGCCGAGAGTAGTAATAGCTTAGAGAGAGATGTAGCCAAAAGGCGAACGCGCACTAGTCAGAAACTCTGGCTGTCTAACGAAGTCAGTGAAACTTCGACTTAAATGCTACTCATTTGCTTTAAACGCGAATCTGAAAACACATTTTGGTAGGAAATTGTAAGCTGAAAATAAAAAGGATAGAAAAGTAGTTTTAACTAAACTGTTAAAATTTAGGATAAACCTTAGAAGCTTCCCGCAATGCTGATTAGTTAATGTTTTCTTGATTGGAAAAAATAAAAATTGGGTGTCAGAATTCTAAAATAAGTGACAGACCATGTGTTCCTGGGCTGCATTAGCTGAAAGATCGTAAATACTTGTACTGTAATCATTAATGAAAAAGCATAATCCAAAAAAGAGTAGTTTTTGCAAAATCAAGGTAAAGCTTACCAGATTAACGCAACACTATGTGTTTTTACCCCTGTGTTAGCTTTCTTTTATGAAAAAAAGTATAAAGCCCAAGATATAATATAGTCCAGGCTTAACTCCACCTAACCTTTTCTGTATCCTATTACTAAAAAGAATCTAAATTATTTACGTTTTGAGACCAAAATAATAGCTGTAACCTCTGAAGAAGCTTTGAAAATACCTGCAAGAAATAACTTTGAACAAGTCTTCAAAGATGGCAGAGAAGATTAGGTAAGTTTATTTTATTCGATAGTATACTGAGTGTGAGAATGTATGAAAAAGGATGACATATCAAATTAAATACGTATATTTTTGGACTACTTGTTCTAGTCTTGATTCAACAGTTCGCGTGTTTCCCTTAATGTTTGTCTCATTCACCATGTTCATTAATGCATGCTAAACAGGTTATGAATTGAATGAATAAAGTGCTATTTGAAGTTTTTTTCACTAAGTAATACCAACTTTAATTTTATAACATTTATTTTTGGAGCTAATATAATTTTTAAATAATTAATTTGAGCTCTTAATAATTACGTTTCATTTATTTAAGCAGATTTTAATATTGTAAGGAACTCGTCTGTCCTTACAATGTCCTTTCACATGTGTGTCCTTTTACATGTGTCCTCGTGCTCGGCACATCCAGGTTAATAAACTGAAAAGACCCTGGATTCAATTCCCGATAATGGCACTGATGTTTCATGTTTCCTTCTCAATACGGTCTTGTATCAGTGCCCAAGAAAGAAATGTCGTTGAGTCAATATTGCCATCATGAGTTATCAAATGCGAGATCTTCTAGTTCTTAGCTGAATATGTTGAGTATGATACCAAGGGCACATGGAAAAAGTGATTTTAATTCCTTGATATGAAAAAGCACTTTTTTGATAGAATAAACATTTTTGTACTTTGAGAAATTCGAAATCAGTGTATAGAAACATAGCTGAAATGTTTATTTATTCTTATACTGTCACAAAACATCTCATTTAAGGTTGTATATTCCACGCTCTGAAAAGAACTGATTCCTGACACATTTTGAAATAATCTAAGTTATTAAGAAATTATCTTTTTAAGTTTCAGTGACTTAGAAGGATATTATAATTTTAATTTGAAATAATAGATTTAATATTTGGTTCTTGATTCCAATAGTTAATGATATCTAATTTCTTATCATACTGTGTGCAGCGTTCTTCTTGATGTTAAACTGTCGCCCCAGTAATGATTTTTAGGTCCTTTTCCGCAATGGAGACGACATTTCCAATCTTCTCCTTTTCTATACCACACGAGGTTGCCTACCATGCAGCCCATGAAAACTAATATGGCAGAACCAATACAGCTGATCCATATAAGAGTTTGGAAATGGCTTCCAGAAAAGTTTGGAATTATGTATATGGGCACTAATAACCAAGGGCTAAGAATGCAGAGTACAGTTCCCGGAACAAAGAGACATAGAGAAAAGCAGTCCGTACACACTTGAAGTTTCCGCCTCTTTGTTTCGGTCTGACTATCCACAGAAGATCTTCTAGACCAAACACTCGGCCTTCTGTGAAAGAAGAGAAAAAAAAATTACATGCAAAATTCTCTATAACAACAAGAAAATATTTATGTATTTTCAAATTAATGTAATGTATATTGCAAGAAAAAAAAAACACATACGTAGAATAGTCACATTAAGAATATCAAATAACGATTCTAATCATGAGGAGAGAAGTACTTTCAAAATTTTTAAAGTTTCTCACAATCACAATCTCCAGCGCATCCATTTTGTTGATTATTTTATAATTTATTTTCATAGGAGCCTTATAAGCTTTTCAGAGACAATAACGGCAGAAATTAAATGCCAAAGCTTTTCTCAGTTCCCTAGAATTCAATCATCTTGACATCTCAGATAACTGCACACAGAACTCAAGTATTATTCTCCTATACCTGATCCTAAACAGCTATATTATATGAATTCAGGCAGAAAATAACCTTATATTAGGTGAGATTTTGAATAAACTATCTATTTTGACAGCCAACAGAAATAGATCCCTCTTCTTCAGAAGCAAAAACACGTTTTCTTAGAGAAAAATAGTACTGAAACGAGACAAATCTAAGATATTAGAATCCCGAAAGCGTTGGGAAGAACTGGATTGGAATTAATGTTATTCACTAAAGTAGATAAGTTTTGTGAAAGTAAAAAATTAAAGACCAATTTTACCAAATGAAGAAACTGTATTATTTTAGCAAAATCAAAGTCAAAATTATGTTACAAGAGTAGCTATTATTAGCTATCGAAAACTTGTTTATTTCCCCTTTCTGAATGTCATATTCATGTTTAATGCCAGACTTTAACGCTGTTTTAACTGTCCGATATAAATTAAATCTTCTTTTCGAAAAGAAGAAATAAACTTATCTTCGATAGCTAATCATAATTGGACATTTAACCACAATTTTGACTTTGGTTCTGCGGAAATTATCCACGAAGATTCTTCAACGATTTGGATTTGCTTAGTCTTTCACAAAAGTTAATTGAAATTAATCACATCAATTCCAATCAAGTTTCTCTCAGCGCTTTCAAAATTCTAATTCTTTTCCATGTTTCATTACTCTTTTTCCTGGACGGATGAAGCTACGTTCTTCATTTTGCTTATCTCCACGCACTGGTTTCCACAAGAAATGGTTACCGTCTCTCCGAACTTTTCTAAAAATATTTTTTTTTCGGGGGGGGGGGGAAGGGGCTTCTGAAGTGCATTTTGCTTAATTTTTAATTTTACGTTGGCGTGTTTGAACCGTACTGTGTTCTTAAAGTAAACAGTCTGTTATAAATATCGTATAGCAGAGACCGAGCGGTAAAGTCGTTAAACACTAGTAGTTGGGCCTGGGTTTAAATCCTTGCTGCATCGACTGTCTGCATGGGCATTTTAGAGGTTTCAGCCTTGTGTAACTTGAATACGGGCCAGTTTCCCTTAGAAATTACGAAAACAGCCCTCTGCTTATCCACATAGCCCTTGTGCGTTCTACAATAATTAAGCGAATCAAACTAAACCATGTTATACAGATTTCAAGGAAATGTCTTACCTCTCAAATATCACTAAGTTATATTTAAGAACTCAAGGCATTTGTGTCCAGGTACTACACAATCATTTTAAGTACATGTTCCAAATATAAGAAACGCTACAAAAACATAGCTCCGTAGACTGTATTTCAACATTTAATAAAAAATTATGGCAGAAAAAGTATTAGTGAAATTAGCATTATACCGTAAAATATTAGATTTTCTTTTGGGAATAATAATCAAATAATTTCATTATTTGGGTCTAATAATGAAACTGAGAAAAATGTCATTCGATAATAAAAACGTTTAAATTGGGAGTGAAACATGAAAATAAATCAATCTCAATGAGTTTGTTTTATTACTTGTTCTCATAAAAAGTCAATATTCAGGTATAGTGTAGGATATTTCTAGAATGTGATGTTAAAGAAGAGCATTTCACACTCAAACTGACTGTGAGAGTGAAATATTCTACTTTTCCTTCTTGAGCCATCGCTTTTTATGACAATTCTTCTAGCCATAAGATCAGAAAATGTTTGAAGTAGACGTTAAATATTAGTGCAAATATATCTAAAGATGATTTAGAGTTATCTAAATATAGTATTATCATTAAAGTACTAGTATACATATTACATTTAATCTATGGATAATAACTCGGCGAAAGGTTCGGATCGAATTTGGAAGCTACTCTTGAGCTCTAGAAGAAACACTCAATTCTAAAAACATATTCTGTCCTTGAATCAAATTTCAAGGATTTGCGTTGAAAAAGAGGTCATGAGAGTAAATTACGTTTCCTAATAGAAATGACATTTCTCTAAAAGCTTAGGGTATCATTTATAAGCCTAGTAATTTGCCGCATTTTACTTTATTATTTAAGAAGGTACAAATAATTTTATGACCAACGTGTGTTTGTTCTCACTCTTAAATTTTAAACTAAATTGTTTAATTTAAAATGATTAGTAGCAATGATAGAATGTTTAAAATAGATTGATGCTAAGCATCTTTTCAATGAATAATATGAAACAAGATACGAAAGAAAAAACGGTCGCCTATAGAACCTTCTTCTCTCAGCTATTCCTCTCATGAGAAATTAACTGGCTGCTCTATTTTTACACCACGAGCTTGCAGGGTTATTAAGCATAAAATTTTGAGCAGATAATTAGAATCACGAACAAAATTTAATGAATAACACTGTTTGCAAAGGATACAACTTCAAAATTAAATAGTAAAGCTTAGGTGATTTACATAAACGTACACTGCTGGCCACAGTAAATGCAACTCCCTGAAGGAAGCATGCAAATAACACGAAATTTACAACATGCATTAGTGGAGGTGATATATGCAAATGATTAGAATTTCAGCGCAAACGCACATCACGCGCGCCTGTGGTGCCACTTCAAAACGCTATTTAAGGCTTGGAGTTTTCGACGATTTCAAAATCAGCAATTGTGTTTTTCTTGTGGTTATTAAAAAAAAACGATCAATTATGCCTCATAGTAAACAGCGATAATCGTTTCATCAAGTTTCCGAGTTCGATAGAGGAAGGATAGTGGCCTACCGAGAGTGTGGATTATCTTTCAGGAAAATCGGTAGTCGTGTTGGACGAAATCAACCAACTGTAATGCCCCTATGCGACCGTTGGATGCAGGAAGGTACGACGGACCGACGTGTTCGATCGCATTCACCTCAGTGCACCACTTGATGTGATGACAGGAACATTGGGCGCATGGCAGTGACGGATCGCTTAGTCACATCGCGAACCATAGCACAGCATATTCAGTCTGTAACGCATCATCCAGTGTCTGCGCTGATGATGTTTGAACAGCTGTTTGATGGACTAAGTGATGATCACCAACGACCAAGACAGACCGACACAGAATAGCGAAAGCCATTGCAAATCAGCAGCTTGGGAACTGAATATTCCGGTATATTTCACACAGGTTGACTGTCTGTTAAGCAGACGGTAAACTATGTTTCTAATTTCTGTTCGTTAGCCTCCACGGTTATAAGTATGCAAAAAACACAAGGATTGATAAATATCGCAGTATGGTAAAATACTGTTTACTAATGAAAGCAGATGCAGCCTTAGTAATCATTCTGAATGTCAACTAAATTTGCGACACTTTGGCACACTCTACCTTACAACAAACATTACTGAATTAATGGCTTTCGAGATATTTTAGTCTGAAGATGAATTCTGCTGAATCGACTTATTACTGCAGATAATGAAAGCCCATCATTGAACCGGTGAACACTATTGTATTGAAATTATGTTGCCCCATATGCATTTGTTATAAGGTACTTTTGACACAAATTTACCTTTATAGACGGCAGTGCAATACATGTCGGCTGTCGATTTGCTATTCAAAAGGGAAGACATTATTCAAACGGATTAGCCTGCTTGTCCTCCTGATGTAAATCCATTGGATACAACTGGCACGGTCTGGAGCCGGCCAGCCAGTATAATGGTTGTTGACTGCCGTACCAATATCCCCGAGAAATCAAATCCCGGAGATGGCGTAGGAGTGTAGTATCCCGGCGGCAAGGCAGCATTGTAAACACACGGAGAGCCGAAAGTCTTCTTCATAGATATTGATGGTAAAGAAGAGAGGTGGGAGAACCTTGGACCGCCCCAGTGTGTACGGAGTACGTTCACGTGTGTAACATCTTAGTGTTGAACACAGCTTTTTTTTGCTAACATGGATATACATTTCGATGTGTGAAGAACACAGAAATTTACAAGCTGTGGTGACAAAACCAAAAAGTCACACTTTGCATGCCGAGGCAAGTAGGTAACGGTCTACTACCTGAGGAAAACTGCTACTACACAGAGACGGAGTGACAAAGTTTGTCTGTACCTGATGCGCTGTGGGGAGATACATACTAAGGCATTCACATCCTCTGACACGTGTTCCATAATGAAAAATGGCGCTGATAAAGGAATGGGCAATGAATGGGCTAGAGTCTATTAATAACCTCATTCAAAGTCTGTTTATGAGGTAGGAAACATGCATCTTCGTTTGAGATGATTTTATTCCATACTGAAGATAACATTTTATTAATATATAATTTTTGACAGTCATTCACCTCTATCACTCTAATCAGTGTAATAAAACCCCTTCTGAATATGTAAGGTTTTAGTTTAAACTAACAAAGTTTTTTGTTAATTTCTCTTTCCTGTAAGCTCTTATTTTAACTTCCCGTATAGAATGAGCGTGCGTTTCAGCTTTATGCTAATTTGAAGTGAAGCCAAGTTTTTGTATTTAAAAGGTTATCAAGGAACTTCTCGGTGTGAGAGAGCTTTTAGTCTCAGATCACTGTGGCTCTGTTAGACGTTCGCCTGACTAGCTAGTATTTAAATTCTAAGCCTTAGCGCTGTTACGCTATTACTTATTGAAGAAATCTAAGTGCGTTAGTATTAGCCATATCTTGCTACGCGCCATTGATCGTTTAGCATAGAGGCCAACCTCGCGTTTATAGCTCTGAGAGCAACGACTTCTTAATTTTCTACTTAACTTCGCATTCACCTCAGTGAATTTTAAATTATTTGATTGTTCAGTTTAGACCCAAGTGCGGTGATTATTTTCTGTTATCCCTCCCGAGTTGGGAAGTGGCTGTAAATAGTAATTTAATAAAAGGGTAATTTTAAACCCCTCTTACGTGCAGTTATTCTACCATTTAAACCACAGTTATTCTACCACAGAACATAGCTGCATTTAGCTCCCTGTTCGAGATCAGGACTTTAATACTATCACGAATATGTTCGCCAAAAGTATGCACAGAACACTCAGTCCTGACAAATATAGTGTTTTTGTACATTTTGTATCTATTATATTTCCAACAAGGAAAGCTATCGTACTTTCCGATGAGAGATGCCAGGAAACTTCCATGGGTGACGAAGCATTTGAGATAAACATCAGGCACAAGGCGTGGGTTTCGAAATCGCCGATAGTCCTCAGAACAGCGCGCACAACCAGTCGTGTATGCTCGCAGTATTTCCAGCCATTGACTATCAAACGTATTGAATTCGATGCACATATACTGATGAATATATGCACACCTGTTTAGTGGTGGAATTAGTGAAGCATTTTTTAACGGACGATAATAGCATGATACACTAACCATTGTCCATCATGGTGTCTTTGTCATCGAATGTCTTGTGCACTTGGTTAGGCACTTGACTAGGAGTTTCTCATATTTATTTGGTTAAAAGATTAATGAACTTTACGTTCTCTTATTCCACGATGCCATTGGCTATATATTTCTTTTACGAATGATAATGCCATGCTTTTTTGAAACAAAGGAATGTAGAATCTCCTGAAGAGGGAGGATACCGTGGAGCCAAATGGCCTGTATGTTTCCCAGACCTTAGTCCCATGAAACACATATAAGACATTATGAGGAGACCATCTGCAGCTTTCAGACCTTTGCTGGAAAACAAGCAAGGCTTAACCCATGCTCAAAAACGGAAATAACAATATACCCCAGAAACTTTTAAATCATTTAGCAAAGAGCTTTCCGTTGCGTTGTGAATGCTGCATCATAGTTCGAGGTGGAGATATTCTCTAATGATAACACAAATTTCCGCGTTATTGAGTTGCACTTTTCATCCATCCTTGGCCTATGTGCAAGTCCTATGAGTAATTTCCTGCAAAAGCCTGGCTACCACTACTTTAGTTTGTTATTTACACCAGTTTGTTAGTTATTTCTTCGTCTTAGGCGCCATAAAATAAATAGCTTGCCATATTTGTCTTCTTTCATCTATAATTTTCTCTATATACGAAAAAATTACGCTCACTCTTCAGTTTTTGAGGAATTGGTACCATTACAAAATGACCATTGTTTTGAATGCTAAAGTCCCTTTTTCCTAGCGAAAATATTACAATATTAAAATTTACTATCTCCTTGATTTGTTTTTATAAGATTTTCTTCTAAGCAGGTACTGCATTATACGTTTGGAATGCGCTGCATAAGTTCTAAGCTTAATTATGGCCTGATACTCGTTGGTTGACAAAAAGCAAAAAAGGATTGTATTATCTTTCCGGAATATAAAAACGAATACGAGGACCGCTAAAAATTATCTGTTGATTTTTGCGGAGCAGAGAAATGTTGTTAGTTAACAATGTCTGTGAATATCCAAAATACAACACGTCGATCTGTGATTGAGTTCTTGACGAAGGAAAGCATAATGCTAGCGAATGTTTACGAATGTATGGTCTGTAGTTTATAATGGCACTGATCCTTCATAAAGACGGATTGCCATGATTCGGCAAGAAGGAACATCACTGAAAGATGGCCTTAGAAAAAGCAACATTGTAGCCATGGCTGCTGAATATTATAAACGAAAGTCAATGAAAATGTAATAAAAATTGATGTATGACGTTTAATTAGATTGAAATTGATATGAACATAGGGGTTCGACTGATAGAAAAACATCTTGTATTAAAATCCAGATATGCAGGAGACATACGCCAGATGCCTCGGTTGCTGAAGCTAGAAGTGAAGAAAAATCGGCTGCATCGTTTTTGAGAAGTTCTGTCTGTAATAAGTGTAAAGAAAGATAATTTTTATTCACGTTAATAAGAGCACATGAGACATAGATTCATCACTGAATCCCGAAACTTTAACAAGACAGCATGATGTGAATTCACAGTAGACAAGTTCATAAAATAAGAATTTATTTGCCATTTCAGGTTGAAGAGAATCTATTATTTATTGATAATTTGCCAAATAACAGTACCACACTTAGTGTTTATTATGCTAAGTTGTTGCGTCAAATCAGATTAGTTACAAAGGATAAATGGCGCGGAAACTCAACAGAAAAATTTTGATTTTGCATTAGAGGGCATCCCTATACAAGGCCAAAATTTCCCAGAGTAATATTTGTCAATGCGTATTTCTATTTTTCGTCCATCCACGATATTTCCCAGATTTGACCTTAAGTGCTTTTTTAATTTTCAAAAATTAAAGCTACACTTGTGTGGTTCATGTTACAGAGACAATGATGATGTGAAAGATGCTGTTCAAGAATATTTCAGCGTTGTGACAAAGCATTCTTTTCTACTGCAGTTATAACTAATGGAAGTGCTATGTACATTAAAGTCAAGGTAAACTACTTAAAAAACTGAGTATCTTATTTTGGGCACTTATTCCTCGAAATATGTTAGGTTCAAAACTTATTAAACATACACTGGTGTGCAAAAATTAAGGACGAAGTCGAAAAATTAGCATATCAGCTGAACGAAGAGGCAGAGCGGACAGAAAGACCAATCAGGTGATTAAGTAAGGTGATGTACGGTAGCACATGCGCAGATATTCAGGTAGACGTAATGGGGGAGTGTCTGAGTAGTATAAAGCACATTGTCAGTGTAAGATCAGTATTTCTGGCAAAGAGATTGCCCGCCGTATAGCAGTTAAAATCACACCGAGTTGCTGCCTCAGCGAGAAATGGCGAATAATCAATCTGCTAGACGACATCTGGATGCTTTTACCCGAGGTCGAATCATTGGGAAGTTGGAGGAAGGCCGCAGTGTGACAAGTGTAGCTGCACAGTTCGGAATTCCTCACAGCATCGTTTCACGACTTTGGAGACAATTTCAAACTACAGGAACAGCTATCCGGGAACAGCTATCCGGTCATCTGCGGGTGTGGTTTCTCGCCCACGAGAAACCACACCCGCAGATGACCGGTATATTGCCTTACAGGCCAGAAAAAACAGGCGGCAGACAGCGGG